>MPUH01001030.1:0-25615 GCA_001970955.1 Stentor coeruleus
TGGTGGTGTTGCAAGAAGACAAGCTGTTGATGTTGCCCCATTAAGAAGAGTTAATATGGGTGTTTATCTTATATGTTGTGGTGCAAGAAGTGCTGCTTTTAGGAACATTAAGACAGTATCAGAATGCTTGGCTGATGAAATCATTAATGCTTCAAAAGGATCTGCGAACAGTTATGCTATTAAAAAGAAAGATGAGATTGAGAGAATAGCTAAAGGTAACAGATAAGCTTAGTTTATATTTCACTTTAGTTTATGGAAAGTATATCTTGTAAATTATTTTTTCAGGGGTTTTTATGTTGAGTTTGAGAAGAGCTTTTGTTGTGGTTTTAGTGATTTTTTTAAGATAATAAAATGCTTTGTTATCTTTTAATAACATTCGAAATTGTATGTGAAAATTAAAAATATATATATTCGGACCTAAAAATACTTTTAAAATAAAAGCAAAAAACTTCTTATATATACCCATTTCTCATAAAAAAAACCTTATTCCAAACTCTCTAAATAAATTATCTAATTCTAATCAACTCCTGCAATATCCTTCTTAGCCCATTTACCTTTATCTCTTCTATTCTGAGCTTTTCTTTCAATCAAATTCTTCCTATCCTCAGTCATTTTGAGTTTAGTAATAAAAACATTACTTGTATGAACAGGGACTGGTACAGTTTGTCCATTACTTTTTTCTTTTGTATACCTCTCAATATGAATGCAAAATCTTTTTCTATAAACAGCGATAACCTTACCAGCATGACTTTTATTTTGACCTCTAACAACAATAACTTCATCACCTCTTCTTATAGGCATAGCTCGAACTCCATGCTTGTCTTTTAGATCTTTGCTCAAATGTGAACTCATCATCTTTCTACGGACACTTGATGGGGCTGTGAAATATGCTTTTCTAGCTTTTCTTCGTGAGCTGCTAACAGACGTATTCTGCTTCATTCAAAATATGGCATAATGTTTTTGGTAAATATGATATTTAGGTTAAGAAATGATAAATAAAGTAAGTTAAAAGTTCAATAAGGGTGGATTATGGGTGTTATGATAAGAGATGAATTTATAAGAGAAGATTAAATTTGGTTTTGATATATTTTTTTTTTTGAATATGCTTTTTTTAGGTATGATTAGTTTGTTAGGGTTATGTTATTTTAAGAATAAGTGGATAAGTTTATGTTTATTATATGAAATTATGCTAATATATTATGATGTATTTTTCATACCTCCAACTGCATGATCTATATTTAACTAGATCTTTAATAACATCAACTATTATCTACAATAATTTATTGTATATTTTCATAACAGTCTTATTCTCAACCCTATAACCACTCAATACTATATTTAATTTCTAAACTAAAACCATTATTCTTCAGAAGCAAGTGTATCTCTCCAAATCCTACAGGTATTATCTTTAGATCCTGTAATCACAGTGTCTCCTTCATAATTAAAAGCACAAGAAAAAATCTCATCTGTATGTCCTTCTAATACTTGCAAGCATTCTCCAGTCTCTGGATTCCATATCCTACAAGTTCTATCATTGCTAGCAGTAATAATCTTCGATCCCTGAGGATTAAAAGCGACTTTAGAAATTTCTCCTTCATGTCCAAGTAAAATCCCTAAACAAGCTCCAGCACTAACATTATAAACTCTAGCAAAAGAGTCAGCAGATGCTGTAACAAGTTTAGTCCCAGTAGAATTAAATGCAATATCTAAAACCTCATCTGTATGACCACGTAAAGTTTCAATACACTTACCACTCATAACATCCCAAAGTTTGCAAGTATGATCAATAGACCCAGTAGCAGCATAATCTGATGAGAAATCAAACTGAGCACTGGAGATTTCTCCAGTATGTCCTTCAAGGACCCTAACACAAAGCCCAGTTCTCGTATCCCATATACGTGAAGTATAATCAAAACTCCCAGTTAGGACTTTATCTCCATCAGTATTAAACTGTATAGAAACAATCTCCCCAGTATGTCCTTTAAAAGAACATATTTGTTGACCTGTTTCTACATCCCATAAACAAGCAGATTGATCCATAGACCCAGTAGCAAAAAGATATCCATTACTGTCAAAGTTTAAACATACAATTTCACTTTGATGACCTCTTAATGTATATAAACATTGACCAGTATTTGCATCCCATATTTTAGCAGTCCTATCAAATGACCCTGTTGCAATACGATCACCAAATGGGTTATTAAAAGCTATTGAATATACGACATTTTTATGACCTTCCAAACTTAAAAGCTCTTGTCCAGTATCAGTGTCCCAGATTTTACATGTTCTGTCATAGGAACCTGTTATGAATTTGTCTCCTGATTTGTTAAAGGCACAATTTGTCAATGGAAGAATATGGGCTTTTAAGGTTTTGTATAGGACAAATCTTTGGTTTTTACGAGTTTGCAGCTTTTCGATAAGTTTTTCTATTAGCTTGCAGAGTTGAGGTTTTTTGTTTGGGGTGATTGCTGGCTCTTCCATCATTATTTGGTTTGCCAGGACGTCGATGTCTGTTTGTGGACTGAGGTTTAGAAGGTCGATGTATTTACTTTCGACTTGGCCATTGGAACGGAGGAACTCGAGGATGATACCGGGTGGGTAGTACCTTAGTAAGAATCGCTTTAGCTTCATTTTTATAGTTTAGTAAGAGGAATTTTTGGTTTATGGAGGGAAGCTATGGTTTTTTATTAGAAATTGTCATTGAAAAGCTGGATTTTGATATTTTATGACCTTGAGAAGATGGTTTTGATAGAGGTATGATGATGGTGGCTGCTTTTAAGGAAATTGAGAATTAGTGGAGAAATATGGAAATTGTTGGATGGTGTTAGGAATTTGTGTGTTTATGATATAAATTTGGGATTATATTTGTCTAAGATTTTGAAAGAGGATTTATAAAGCTTAATCTACTTAGCAATACTTTTAATAATAAAATTGTTAGTCTGAGGAGTTGATAAAAAATAAACACTAGTACATAATATTTTGAGTTTATTCAAAGTGATATATTCTTTTAATTTATACCAAAAAAGTCCTCAACAGTATAAAATCTTTTATTAATATAACATCTAAATACAAAATATAATTAAAACATTAATTATCAAAATAAAATTCACATTATCTTTATTTTGAATCATTATTTACTTTAAAAAATATACAACCCATTCTATAACAATATTTTTTTATTAAGTATCAAATTTATCATATATATTTACTTAAATCTTAATGGGGATATTATATTTGGCTAACACCTACTTATTTTTTATAATAAAATGGTCAAAAATACTTGTGAAAAAGATAAGGGAAGACAGAGGTCAAAGAAAGGTGGGAAAAAAGATGGACCAAAACGCGCATTGTCTTGTTATATGCTTTATGCTCAAGAAAGACGTAAAGCTCTTAGGATTGAACAACCTGAGCTAAAAATATGTGATGCATCAAAAATAATCGCCAATGATTGGAATCAATTGACAGAGCTGGAGAAAGAACCTTTTATGAAATTAGCCCATGAAGCGAAAGAACGTTATGAAGAAGAAAAAGAAAAAATCAAAAAAGGGAAAAAAAAAGGCAAGGATAATGATAGTGACTAATAGTTTATGGACTTCTCACAGATTTTTTATATATTTTGTAGTATAATATTTTTTTTAAGATTCTTAAGGTATTGATACAATCAAAAATTAGGTTTTATAAAGCTTAAAATGAAGATAAATTTGTAAAGTATTTTTTAAATCATAATATCATAATACAAATTATAATAAATGGAAGTGGAAAGTAAATTAAAAGGGCAACTCTCTGAAACATATCAAAAGACTCTAGACCTGGCAAAGTCTATATCAAAAAATCGTTATCAATACTTTGAAGATGATTTAAACAAAGACCATATGAAATTTCTTAAAAACATATCACGTGGGTACAAGGAATTTAAAGAATTAGATACAAAGTTCTCAAAAATGAATTCAAGGCCAGAAGTGCTTTTACCTTCAAAGACTGAAGAAAAGGTTTTATCCACAAATAAAATCAGACCTACTGCAAAAAAATCAGGAAAGTTAACTTTGGGTTCATTAGTAGATGAGTCATATCGTCTAGCATGTAGAACTCGAACAGGAAAAGGTGGAATAAGACATTTAACACCAAGTCCTTCTCCAATTGTAGAAAGATTAAAACATAGCAAATTAAATTATACAGAAATGTCTGATTCTGAGGAAAAACCTTTAGCTTATGTATCTTTACTCAATGGAAAAACTGAAGAAATAGAGTTACCAAGTTTCAAAGAATGTATTAAAGGGAATAAGAGAATAGATAGTGATAGTGAAATGGCTTTGAAAAAAATTGAAAACTGCAAACAAAAACTAGACAATTTTGAAAAAGAAATCAATGGCCTTGAAGTTTTTTGCAAATACAACCCTGGCGTGCATTGGAACAATGACAAAAAGCTCCTTCTTAAACTTAGTTCAAACGCAGGCAATAAACACAGTCTAATCAAAGCTTATAACGAAAAAAACTTTATAGGAAGCTCAGAAGAATCTATGAAGTTCAAAAAACACAAAATATTAACTTCAAAATCCCCATCAAAAAACCTTTCAATCCAAATGCAAGAAATTCCAGAGCGTCGTTCAAAATCAACTCTACAAAAACTATCAAAAAAAAAAGGTTTTCTTATGTCAAATTGTTTTGATTCATTTCGTAAAACTAAACTTGAAGTAAATACTAAAACTATGCAAATTTTAGCAAAACTCAAAGCAGAACGACCAGATTATCTTCGACAAAAAGCTGCTTTAATAATAAGTGATTCAGAAAAATATCGTGGAAAATTACATTCATTTCAACGTTTGGACAATTTCAAAAAAAGTGTAGAAAAAAATCGATACTCCAATATTGTAAAGTGTAAAAGCCAGGTCAAAGTTTATACCAAACTCCTGGATTATTTAAAAAAATATAAAGGAATGCCTAGTCAAACTCTTATAGGATTTGTTGAAGCTATAAAAGAACAACTTGAAGGCGGATGGAGTCTTAGTAAAGAAAATATTAATGAAATAATCGAAATTTATAACGAGGAAGAACTAAATGAACTTAAAGAAGTTATAAAAATTGTTGTAGATGATTTACAAGAAGGGGAATAAATTTAACTGTATTTAGTTTAACAGTTTTATTAGTTTTTATATATAATAGAATGCATATTTTGTTTTGAAGTTTTTAATGATAGATTTAAGAAACCTTGGAACTTGGACTGTGGGTATATTTTTTGTGATGAGTGTCTTAATAAATTATACACAAATAATATTATTATATGCCCTTCTTATAGAAAATATAATAATGATATACCTAAAACTCTTCCTGTTAATTTTATTGAAGCAGACTTTGATTGAAAGTATTGTGTATACAATTTGTGGTTATGATAACCAAAATAACAGATTTCTTACAAAAAAATTTGCATTTATTCTAAAAATGGACTTTTTTTCTAACATGTTTTTCTCGATATACTAATAAAATTATTATCTTTGGTTGTGGGTTTTCTTCAGCAGAAAATTTAGTATTATAATTTTATTTTAAATAGTTGGTTTTTTAGAAAGTGAGGAAAATTATAAAAAAAAAATGTGAGTATCATAAGTTTTTAGAGGTTTTAAGGTAAATAATATATTTTTTTCAAGGTGCGATTAAAATTTTAGTTAAAAATATATTTTTCCTGCATTATATTTGATAAATCATTCAATAAAACTTTATTTTAATAGCAATTATATATATCTACTAAACTTGAGTATTATTCAAATCTTGTTTTTTTTTCTGAAATGAACTTGAGCGTATCCTAGCATTAGGTGTTCGATCTCTACTATCAGTACTATTTATAACCAATCTTTTTTGTCTTTTATCTCGTGGATGTGCTTTATTATTATTAATTTCCAAAGTTTGTAGCAAATCTCTAGTCTGCCTAATATCCGGGGTTAAATTCAAATAGTCAAAAAGTGCTTTAAGCCCTTGAATTTCTTCAGTGAAATTCATTTTAAAATAAGTATCCAATTCTAGTTTAGCTATAATCGATATCCGTAAACAAGCTTCTTTGAAATCTTGATTTTCTAATCCAATAACCCCTCCAGAACTTAAAGGTTTAGTTTTTGTTATTAATTTGAAAATTTTACTACAATCATCTAATTGCATTATTCCTGGACATATATTGAACATTGTGCAAAATTTATTAAAACCTAAAAATATCATGATTGTACTTGAAGATGGGTCTTTACTTGATGACTTAACAAAATGATTGAAAATTAGGTCTAATGATTTGCTATAACTGGTATAAAGTTCTATTATTTGAGGAGATGACATTAGAGTTTTTATTTTTTCTGTATTTTTCTTTTTCTCTTCTTGTTGCGCTTTATCTAATTTAAACACTTTTTCTAAGTATTTTTGCTTGTCGATATCCTTTTTAGCTTTGATAGGGTCTGAAGCTTTTTGTTCTTTTAGGGAAATTTCGAGTTTTTCTTGTATTTCTTGTTGCTTGATTTTTTCTTTTTTCTTAAACTCTTCAAGTCTAAGCCTTTTTTCTTCATCTTGAGCGGCTTTTCTTGCTTTTTCATCATTTTTCGCTTTTTCTGTTTCTTCTTTTTTCTTTTCTTTCCACTCTTTTAGTTCTTTTTCGATTTTATCATTTTGCTCTTTACGTTTTTCCTCATTTTTCCTTTGCAATTGTTCCTTTCTAGCAATTTCAGCTTTTTTTTTCTCTTCTTCTTCTTTTTTTATAGTATCTTTTTTAGCTTTAGCTTTGAGGAGTTTTTCTTCTATAATTTGACTTCTGAGCTTTCTTTTTTTCTCTTTTTGCTCTTCTTCAACTTTTTTTTGGCTAAGGTTGTATTCTTTAGCAATTTGAGCCTTATTTAAAGTTTTAACTTTACTATTACGACTAATAATAGTCAAACTTCCATTATCAACTGTGTATATAAGATCATCCATAATTTTTGCAACATCCATAAGATGATCATTAGAATATTTACCTGTAAGACGAGCAATTTCAAATTTTATTCCTGGTGTTAGGTTAAGTTCAGAAGGTGGCGCAGGCTGATATGTTGCTTTATGATAAGTAATCCCAAATGATGAAATATTAAACTTACTCCCAAACTCTTCAGAAATATCATGTTCTGGGGCAATATGTGGTTTAATAAGTACTCCTCTAGCTCTAGTAATTTGTCTTATTTTAATCACTGGCTCAAGTACATGAATTCCTAGTATTTTATTCAACAAATCATCCAAAACCCCAAGACTAACTTCATAACTTTCTCCAACATTCATAAACTCAGGGACACAAAACAAAACATCAACTTCATTAACCACAATTTTCTTATACCCTTCAGGAAGTTCAGTATTAGGATCTTTTTCCAATAACAAATTAAGCCTTTTTACAATTTCTCTATCACCAACTCCAGGGTCAGGTTCATCATAAAACTTAGTCAGAATACCTTTTTCACTTGAAGATTTTCTAAAATACTCAAAAAGTGACTTAACAGCTATAACAGGATGATAATTAGAAAAATCTTTTGGGGGTTTAGTAAATATACAAAGAGCAGTCTGGACAATCAAATCTTGAAATTCAGTGAAATTAACTTTGATTGAAGGTTTTTTTTGTTTATGGCAATATGTTTTCATTAAAGATGAAAACTCTTCCAGAGTGATCATAGAAGTAGTAACACCCTGTTCTTTTAAAAGTCTATAAAACTCAGAGTCTGAAAGAGTTGTATTTTTTTCAGCTAAAGAATCAAATGTTGCTTCGTTTACTACTGAATGCTTATATCCAGTACTTGAATATTTTTTGAATAAAAGCTTGAGGACTCTTTGATATCTTTTTAAAACAAAACCTACAACTTCTTTTTCTTCAGGACTTATATCGAAAAGTACTTGTGTTTCAATTTTAGCCTCTTCGATTTTTCCTTCATTATCCTTCCGAGTTACCCCTAGTTCTATTTTTCTCTGTTCCAACTGTTTTCGAAGAGTTTTTTTCTTGTTTTCCAATATTTTTTTACCCTGTTCTTCTTTTAGTTTTAGTTCCAGTTCTTTTTCTAGTTTGTTTTGACGAATACGTTCTATTTCTCTTTGAGCTCGTCCTCTTGGTATAAGATTCATACTATTTAAACTAGTTGTTGAAGTTTGTGTACTGAGTTTTTTAATCTTAAGTGGAATTATTTTAGATACAATTTTTTTTGAATCGCCTTCATCTGCTTGACTCATATCATCATTATTATCTTGTGGTTCTGTATTATCATTTAAATTCATTTCAAGAATTTCTTGTGGGTCTCCAAGTAAATTTAGTAGCACCAGCATAGCTTTTGAATTACCCCCAGTCCCTTTTTTTATTTGAAAATATACATCACAAATCTCTTTAATAATCCTTTCATTAAGATCCTCATTACGTAATTTTATAATTTTCTGACTAAGGTCTAACATCAAGTCTCTTTGTGATCTCTGCGATTTTTCCTCTTCCATTGAACTATTACGTTTATTCTGAGTTTCAAATTTTAAAGACAATTTCAAACTAAATTTGACAAATCGATACAAATATTCTTTAACTGATGAACCATCAAGAAACCTCTGGGCAATTATCATAAACGGTATCGCTGCACTTTTTATAAAAGCTTTTTGGCTCATGTATATTTTCCCTAATATATCCATAGCTTGTACTGCATGTTTTAATGCAAGCCTTGAATGTTTTGATATGCAAATAAAAAATTCAAAATCAACAGTATTACATTCTAAATCTTGAGTAATTTGAAACTGTTTGATTAAAGGTTCTAATAATATACCTATAGGAATGCTTTGAGCAGACTCAAACAGAGTTTTGAAATTCTGTAAAATAAACTCTCTGATTAAAGAATCCCTATAGTTCTCAACAAGGTAAAAAGTGAGTGTTTTATAGATAATTGGGGCAAAAGGGTTTCTATCTCCTGAAAAAACTTCTAATAACTGAAAACCTTTTCCAATACAAGCGAATTTTAGTATATTCAACTTATCTCTCCATCCTTTTTTCAATGTTCCAATGATTTCATTAGCTAAATGCTCATGATTTTCAATAACCGAAGGGAACAACATCCACACATTAGCCATAAAATTCATCGCTGCCAATCTTGTCCCCGGTTCTTTGAAATCATCAGCTTCTTTCAACCCTAAATCTATCCAATATTCAACAATATCCCCTGATATTATTTCTTGTTTAGCTGATTTTATTTCACAAAAACTAGGTAAAAGTTCATCAACTGTAGTCATATAATTTATGCTTTCAGATAAACCAGTTGGCATTTGTATAGTAAAAAGTTCTACAAAATTGTTTCTTGCGAATTGTGCTAGGACTGATACAATTTGAGGTTTGATATCATTAGAAAAATGTTTACATGCTAATAAAGTACTTTCTAAACCTCCACCTTCACTTACAAACCAATCCCAAGCAGGAGGTAAAAGGTCAATTTCATAAAAATCAGAGCCAAGCTTGGAAAAAAGTCTACAACACCAAAGGACAACTTCAAGGTTTTTTGAGTTAAAACCTGATTTTAATGAGCCGAGCATTAAAGATAATGATCCTGAAGTTTGCTCATTGGTTATTAGATGAATTAGATGAGGTAAAGTTGAGTAAAGTTCGGTATACCAACTGATTATTGGGGTATGTTTACCTTTAAGACCTTTTGAGATAACATAAGCTAAATATTTACCCCCTTGAGTTAAAAGACCTGCTGCTTGTTTTGGATATAGAGAAAAGTGCTTACAGAAAGATACGAGAAGATATTCTAAACAGTTATCAGTGGTTTCTAAAGGTTTATCAGCACGAACTGCTTCTATGTATAAACTCCCATCTGGACGCTTTTTAGACTTTGGCATAGGTTTTTCTTGTAGTTTTTTACCTTTTGGGATTGTGCTTTTCTTAGAACTTACTGACTTGGGGAAAGAGTCAGACAAAACTTTTGATACAAAAGATTCTTGATCATAATTTTCATCATCACTACCGATTTGTGCTTTTTTTTCAGCTTCGTACATTTTTTTCAATACTTCTACTACTATATCTCTATCTCCAGCTATAATTAATGATCTAGAATCAGGGTCTATTTGTATACCAAATAATTCTAATGATTTTATAAGAACTTTCCAGTTATATAGTTTTGCAGCAGGAGTTTTAACTTCTTTTAACGAATTCAGCTCAGGCATCGGAGTCATTTCTCTGTCGAGTTTATTTAGGATCTGATAGAGTCTTTTAATTAAAGGTGTAAAATTTAACCCATTTTCTAAAGGTATAGCTAACTCATCTGGGATTAAATATTTCCCATTCTCTTGAATATTGAGTTCTTTTTCTATAATCTTTGCTTCTTTAAGCCAATTAGCAATATCTTGAGTAACTTCCATTATTTATTATGTAAAAAATACTTGGGTTTATATATTATTTTAGAGTAGATAATATTATTGTAAGATAAAATACAAAAAGATTGTTTATTTAGGAGTTTTTGTGTGATCTTGTAGGAAGTTTTAAATTTTGAGGGAAATTTATGAGTTAGGTTATGTTTTTAGAGTAAAATAATGCATTTTAAGATATGCTGAGAAAATTAAGAATATTAGGAATGAATATCATTAAAAAATAGATGGAAATGATAAAGAATGTAAGATAGTATTAGATGAAAAAATATTTTATATTATAAAATTATTATTATAATAAGAGTTCCTGGATATTAAAATTATTGAAAGTAATCTTAAATGTTAATGTATGTTTATGAAATTCTTGAGGACAATCTCAAAAAAAGATTCTGCTTTATGACAATCAAGTATTCATCTTAACAGAAGAAAAAGATGGATTTATAAAATTGTGGGACTTAACCAGAAAAGACCCAGCTTTTAATATAAAACTTATAAGAAATCATTAACAGTTTTATGCTAATAATTCATATGAGTTTTAGATTTTAAATAAGATGTGAAAAACATTCAGTCAAAGTATGTGATTTTCATAAACTCAACTCAGAGACTATATATTTTAATATACCCATTACAAATATATACCTACAATTCATATCATTCTGGGGGTAATCCATTCGAATTCACTTATCATATCTACAACATATTTTAATTTGAAGCATTATAAACTTTATCTTTTATCAAATTCTATATAAAATCCATTAATAAACCCTTTAAACTCAAACTACTAAAGCAATTCAAAATATTCTTATCCTCTTAACCTAAATTCAAAAGCATTTCTCAATACCTTGTAATTGACATTTGATAAATTCACTCTTCAATAAAAAAACTCGATTTAACCAAACTTGTAACTCCATAATCCTGATAAAATTAAAAAAAAGACTATCAACATCCTCATGTCTAAAAACACATATTATCTTTTTCCTTTCAAATAATTCTTATCCAAAATATCTTATTTTTATTATTAAACTCAATGAAACCTAATGCAAACTCAATCTCAGACTCAAGTGAAATATTTAAATCTTTGTATCAAAGGCAATTGAGTGAAAGTATTCGTTCAAACACAAACAGTTCAAATGATGAAATAGGGTCTAAAAGATGCCAAGTCTGTAAAAAAGGTTTTATGCTACGAAGAAAAATAACTTGTCAAATATGTTTAAGTGTATATTGTTCTGATCACTGTACAAGAAAAAGAAAACTTAATGAAAATGAAGACTTTGTTTTTATATGTGATATCTGCGATGAAGAGGAAACAAAAAAGGAAATCGCCCAAGAAATCGACCAAGAGATAGAAAAACTATCTTTAGAAGTTAAAGAACTCAAAGAAAATAACGAAAGATTATTTAAAGAACATTATAACAACACTGCTTCACTTAACAATATTGATATGGAAATTAAAAAACAAGAATGGAACAATAAAAAACAAGAAGAAGAACTTTTAAGTCAATTAGAATCAGAGCAAAATCGAGGGGTAAAAATTCGCAATCAAGTCGATTCATTACGTAGAGCCCTTGATGAGTCTTCAAAATCTGAGAAATTCATGAGTGAAGCTTGTCTTGAAGCTGAAAATGAAACTGAAGGATTGAAACTAGAAATCCATAACGTAGAAGAACAAAAAGATGAAATCATGTCACAAATAGATAAAATTAACTCAAGTTTACGACAAAGTTTAAGTTTAGACCAAATCCGGAAAATTTTATGTGAAAAATGCCTGCTTTTAGTAAACAAAAACTTAGAAAGTAATGAAAAACCTATAGAAGATGTTGTGGAGACGGTAAAAGAATATCATAGACAATCTTTTGTAAGCCAAGATACTGATAAACCGACGAAAGAATGCGTCGTATGCTAGTTATACATAAATTAAGCGCTAATGAGTAACTTATCTATCTATTCAGGCCGTTTTTCATTAATGATATCCCACTCTTTAGCCTTAGTGAATGAGTCTAATGCTCCTTCTAAAGCTTTTCTTCCTTGTTGAATCAACCCTTTAGGAACTTTATTATCAGGACACAAACCTTTCAACTGCATAATAATCTCTTTATCCTCACGTAAAGTCTTAAACATTTTCATCATCTTAGACATCGCTTTGACTTTATTCCTAAAAATCTCAGTCTTTGTTTCTTTAATCGACTCTTTCAACTCCTCGATTTTTTCCCCAGATGCTCCACCCACAGAAGTATTTTTTGGATTGACGACTTGACACATAATTTCTAATACTTTTTCAATGACAAAAGGTATACTCCAACTGAACAAGTCCATAAAATTAGGCAAAATATAAGGATGGCCTGAATAATTAAATTGTTGGATATTCAGATTATTGTCATCAAATTTAATAATCGCCCCTTTGTTATTATAAACATCACAATAATTTGGTGCTGAAAAGATTGTTATAACAACAGGGAACTCGCCTGGGCCATTCCAAGTATGCATTTTATATCCTTCTAACTGAGCTTCATGTGCCCTAATAACAGTGAGTAGTTTATTTCTTTTTAAAAAAGTATTCACAGCATTGACATTAAAAAAATAACTACATCCTCTGACTTCATTAGTTTTATATTTATCAGGACTTACCCCAGTATCATTAGCTACAGGGTCTGACCAAAGCATATCACAAAACAGTCCTTGACGTGGGGGTTCTGTATATCTATTAACTTTTGTTATATCTTCTAAAGTGACCATTTCAGGAGAAATACCTCCATGTACTGCAAGGAATTTTTTATTGATAATACAAGCTAAGGCCATCATATCAAAAGTCTCACATGCAGTTTCATAAAATTCTAAGTCGTATTTAAATAAACACTCAGCTCGGAAGTTAAAAAATGTGGTCATTTGACGACATTCATGATTACCTCGGATCATAAACACATTCTGTGGGAAGTTTAGTTTGAGTGAATATAAAACAAGTAAAACTTCAACTGAAAATGATCCTCTGTCTACATAATCCCCTAAAAACAGATATTTGTTTGCAGATACATCTCCAGCCATATCAAGAAGCTTCAACAAATCGTAGAACTGCCCATGTATATCTCCAACAACTATTACAGGGTAACGGAGTTCTATTAAGGTTTTTTCTTTACGAAAAGTTTCAGCTGCTTGACGTAAAATTATCAGGGCATCGGATTTTGCAACTCTTCCTTCTTTTTTCAGATGATTTTTTAGAACTGTAACATCTGGAGGAGCTGCTGTACCTCTGGGAAAGAGTAAGTTAGCTGATAAAAACCTATGAGGAGGAGCTTCAGAGGATTTTAGCACTCGGTCTTGAAGAGGATCTAATAGTGGCTCAACCATTTTTTTACTTGAGGTCCTAGTTTTAGTATTTTAGTTTTTTAAGAGGTGATTTGATATTTTGTCGAAAGGGGAGGTTGTGTTAAGATTTTGTATATTGATTGAAGTGATTTTTTTATTAGAGAAGGTTTTTAGGTGGGCTGAGAAATGGGAGAATTTTGTAGGAGATTTTATTATTAGTTGTTGAGATTAGCGGATTTTGAATGAAAATTAATGGTTTTATTGTGGTTTTTAAAAAAAAAATAAAGATAGTAAGGGTATATTATGTGAGATGATGATAAAATAGTTTATTTATTGGCGGGATGGGTTTGAGGTTTAAAGTTTATGATTAGATAGTTGTTAATGTGAATACTGGTTTATTTTAAAGAATAAATTTTTGGAATAAAGGTGTTAAAAAATATAATAAAATTATAAAAGTATTTAACGATTTTTATCATCTTATGTAGACGTGAAATTTTAATTGTGTCTTTGGATTATATTTAAATCTTACACTTAAATTCCTTATCATCTTATGCAGACGTGAAATTTTAGTTGTGTCTTTGTATTGTATTTAAATATTACACTTAAATTCCTTATCTTTCTTGCAAAAAAATTAAGAATTTCATTCTGTAAGTAAAATTACTATATGACTTATTAATGATACTAATTTCAAAGGAAAAAATCTAAAATTTTGATCAAATGACACTTTATATTATACATTAAATCACTTTAACTATTCCCAATGAAAGTTGCATAAAACAAAAAAATTATGTACAGTCTTAGTTGTAGATTTGAATAAATATATAAATATTTTTGATTAAGCAAGTAATAGTTCAATGAAATATAAAAAGACTTATCACATCATCAAGAATAATACATAAAAAAAATATCTGAGCTAGATAAAAAGTTAGCATTGGATAGTTAGTAAAAAAGCTAATATAATTGAAAATACATCAATTAATTTCACTACTAAAGTTACATATATAGCTATAAAATATATATGATAATTAGCTCAGAGTAAATCTTAAATTGAACTGAGTCTATATTTTGAATACTTTTATCTAAATTAAATTATATGTCTTGCCTTATATAAAACGCATAATTTGAAATTTTGATTGTTATAGTCTTGTCATCTAATTGAATTTTTTGCTCTTCTCCATTTTCATTTTTTATTGTTTCTTTGCTTGAATAAAATAAAGGTATTATCTTTGACGGAGATTTTTCTATATATTGATCATAGTTTTTCATCATATAATATGTTCCATTTTTAGAGCTTAAATCAGTACAATTCCAGTTCATATTATTTGTATAAGTAAATGAAAAATGTTTTCCAGATGCAAATCCATTACAATCAATTAAACAATCAATAGCATTTCCTGCGCCACCCTTACCAAAAAAATATTCACTTTTAAATTCATTAGGCGTTCTTGTTAAAGTTGAGCATACTTTAACTTTATCACCAAAAGAATTAGATAAAGGTCCATTAATATATTCATAATATAGTGAACTATGAATTTTGATGTTATCATCATAATATTCCTCGTTATCATAATTTTGTTCTATATTTTTTATCCAGATATGAACCATTCCAACTGGACTTATTATTAAACCAGGCTTAAGTAAATATGGTTTTTGAGGTGTCATCTGAATAAATACGTTAGTTTTCTTTGAGCAATCCATCATATGCCATATTTCTCCATCAAAATACATAGCAAAAGCAAGAAGATCAACTTTTTTATCTTCATATGGTAGAACAAAATCTGCTAATGGACTTCTTCCGATAGTGACAAATCCATCACATCTTAAATTCTTGCTTTTCATCCCAGCAGTAGTAATTTCAAAAGTTTTATCAACAAGACTATTTTCCTTAGGCAAAAAACTTTTATCAAAATCTGTGCAAGTAAATAATAACTGCGTATTTGAATGTGAATCTTTACGGTCAGGAAACCTTGCAAATACCCTATTTGCTTTGAATAAAAACTTAAAATTCAATGGTTTCCCAAATACTTCTTCAAAAAATTCTCTCACCTTTATTTTTTGGCAAATAAATTCATCACTACCCTCGCAAGCATACTTCTTGAATAGTTGTATAGTAAAACTATTAAGGAATATATTAAAAGTTTCAAATAGCTTTTTTATGTTTACCATCAAGTCAACATAGGTCAAAGACTCTTGTTCAGGTTGGAAAATGAAATAATCTATAATAAGATCAGTAAATCTCTTATATAAAGATGTATCTGAAGTGTTTACTTTATTGAGACAAGTAACCATTTCGGAATTAAGAATACTAAGTAAAGCTCCTATGCATTCTAAAAAAATCTTCTCAGCTGAGTCTAAACAGCTTAATATGGTAGCCCACTGTGGCTTACTAGTAAAGCATATTAGGATTTTGTTATATTCAGCAATAACTTTTTCTTTATTTTTAATCACTGAGACTTTTAAAAAGTATAGCATTGATTTCAGATCTTCCATTCGTTCGATAATTCGCTCATAACCAATGTTAGATTTCATTAAGTTTATGTAGGCTACGAATTGCCTTTTTATGTTTAAAATGTTAGCATCTGAAGAATCGAATGTTCTTTCCATATTATTATATATAAATACTTAGGATAGTAAAAAATGTAGACATTTGCCGATTATTTTGTAAGAGAGATAAGAAGTATTTTATTAAGATTATATGATTTTTGAAGGTTTTATAAGGTAAAAGAGTTCTGAATGTATATTAAATAAGCCTTAGATTTTAGGCTTTATTTATTTAAGATTTCATCAAGTTAAAACTAGATTTAAGTCTTACGAAAAAGTCCCTATATTATAGAAGCCTTTCTTCTTAAATTTTTTGTGCTATGAATCTGTATCTTGTTTACTGTTAAGAATTTTAGTTTTAGGTTTATTTCTTTGAAATTACTTTAGTATGAAATTTGTCTGTCAAGAATTGATTATTGCTTATGCTCTAGGGATAAATGTCTCACTTGAGGATTTTATTTATGGATTCTGTCCCTTTTATTCTTTTCTGTTAAGGATTATATTTTCTTTGTAATTAAACCATCATAATTTTATTTTTATTTCATAGTTTACTTTTACTTAAATAGTTTTGAATCTAAGATTTTTTAAATGTTTTAAAATGTAAAGGCTAAATATGTGTTGCAAGTGAAATCATTATCATTAATCTCATGCTTAAAAAATCAATTCCCAGTAAATTCTCACAAAGTATTATTATTCTCCTCTAATCTAATAAAAACACATCTAAAATATTTAATTTCTTCAACTTAATTAAATCTCATCAATTTAAAACCCTCCTCCTTCAAATCTTTTATTAATTTACAATTATCCTTCACATCCAACTTTATCTTTCATCTACATTATCTTTTAAAAAATCCCAAAACTATAATTTTCCCTCAAGCCAATCTTCAAAAACACCCAAAATCAAATTTCTTTAACACTTTTTTAAACTACCTAAAAACTTATCTATTTAAGACGTAGGATATCCAGGATTCATATTAATCCCACATAACCCTTTACCTGAAGTAATTCCAATCTGTAAATATCCAGCCATACCCCAATCTGTTCCCCAAGAGTTTTTAACAATCCAATAAGGAGTACTAGCAGTTGTATCATATCCTACAACAAGTACATCATGATCTAAATTAGTTCCACATAATGAAGTTATAGTCCCACTATTATAATGTTGCCAAGCAACAGCCGCAGCATCAACAGAAACAGAAGTTGGTTGTTGGGCAACAGAATTTTGTAAAGCAGTTGGATTATCAACAGTAACTTTTGTTAATTGAGACATAGTTGCTACAATTTGAGAAGCTTTAGACTTGTTACAAACTCCATCTCTAGTTAAATAAGGATAATTGCTTTCAGAAGTTATACCTTTATTTGCAATAACATATTTTATTGCTTGCTCATATTGACCACCATTACAACCTTCATTACCATATAACCATGAACAATCCATTAATTGTTGTTCGGATAAAGATACTAAAGGATGACCAGCAAGAAACCATGCACCTTCCATACTTCCTGTAGCTGAAAATGACCAACAACTTCCACAGTTACCTTGATCTTTGACTGGAGTAACAGCTCCTTTTGTTCTCCAATCAACTTGTGCTGGGGCATTTAAAGTTATGTCTGAAACTGTTGATATTTCAGATTCATCTCTTTGAGGTCTTTGGAAAGATCTTTGGCTTTTAAATTCTTCAAATGTCATGTCGGCAAATGGTCCAATACCCATGACAAAACTATGGCCTTGAGAGTTGAAAATACGAATAAAAGCGAGATTGTCTAAGAAAATACGAAGACGATCAAAGTACTCATCTGAAGAGTAATTTTTGTTGTAATATGAAATGAAGTTTTTGAACTCGAGTTCTTGAGCTTCGTAGAGGGATAGGAATGATGATGAAGGTCTTGAGAGGTAACCGTATGTACCTACTAGGCCAAGGATTAGTAAAGAAGATAGGATTAGCAACTTTTTTGATTTTGATGATGAAGGGGTGTTTGCATAGTATGCTCCTAACATATTTAATTAAGTCAACAATTTATTGAATTTATTACTAGTTGAATAAAATGTAGGTTAGGAAATTTAAAGGTTTAAGTTTAGAAAATGGCAAGTTTATTGTGCTTTTTTGGGAATTTTGGGAATTGAATTTGAAGGTTGGAGATTAAAGGCTGTTGGATCTTGGATTTGGCTTTGATTTATTGCAAAAAAGATTTTCGTTTATGATGAAAGGGGAATTTTGCTGATATGAGGATTTTAGGCGAATGAATTGCTAGGCTAAAGATTTTGCAAGGTAAGTGGGAGTAGAGATTAATAATTATAGATAAGAGTGAAGTTTTAGATGTTTTATGTTAAAAGTAAGTTTTGATTGGAGTAGTAATATACAATTTCTATCATGATATCATTATAATACAAATTTTATACTCATAATATCCTATTTTAACCCTAAAAATTATTTTCTTTTCTAACTAAGCATCAAGCCAAATAATTACAAAAAGGTAAAAATCTCAGTCATTTTAAGCTCCTGAATCACTGAGCTCATATTCATTCCATTATAAACCTTATCAAATTTCGACACATAATTATTTTTCGCAATTTTTCTCACAAGCACATCTCCATACCTACTCAAAATTTCTGCGATTGTAAAAACATCCATTTCCCTATTGACTTGAAATTTTATAACATAATCATTTCTTGCATTATTTTGTGTTGAAACATTAAGATTAAGATATGGTTTTGAGCTTTTAGAAAGGCAAATCAAGTTTTTATAAGCTGAAACTCCTTCCCATAATTCTTTACTTTCAGTTGTTTTGCGTAAATATTCACGTAAATGAAGAAAAGTTACTCCTGTTATATAAGCATCATAAGCTGCTTCATGTGATTTATCTTCGTCAAGATAAGAATGAAAATTCTCATCTAATGAAAATCGAACTGTATTTTTGAAATCTGTTGAGTGTAAACAGCAGCGATAAAGCCCAGCAAGATTTAATCGGTTTAGTGCTTGAATATCAATACTTTTCGCTAAAGTCTTTGTATCATAAATATCAGGGAATAAAGTCCTAACATCTACCCTAAACTCATCCAAACTCATTCCTAACGAATCAACAAAATGACTATAAACATAGCCTAAATCAAAAAGCCCATTATGAAAAACAATAGGTACCTGTGCTTTAAGAATCGCAGCAAATATAAGCGTTGCACCAAGTTCATTAAAAATTTCTTCATCACTAGTCATCGAATTTTCCTTTGTCGGTGGACTAAAAACTGGTTCTTTTCCATTTATCTTGGTAATTTGCATTACAAGTCTATTTTCCTCAAGTACCAACACATAATTAAGATTCCTAAAATGCTTAAGTGCTCCAGCTGGTCCCTGAAGTAATTTTTTAACATAATTGCTAGGAACATCAATAATAAGAGGTGAATTATTTTTTGAATTCACATATGATAATATTGTAGATACATAAGACATTACATTCTGTTCACTTAAAGAACCATGTTTATAATGAAAAGTTTTATTGCTATGAGGTTGAGTTATGCTTTCTTTGATTCTTGAACATGAAATACCACATTTAAAAAGCTTATTCATATCGAAATTGTTATCGACTAAAAATTTCATTGAAGATGGGTGGATGCACATTTGTCGTGATTGACTATTTGGTAATGTATAAATATTAAAGTTACGAATGTTGTATGAGTTTGATGAAGTGTCAAAAAGAAATGCACTTATACCTAATTGACACATGAAAAAACTTTCACAACTTTTTCTCATTTTTAAGTACCGCTCTTCTAGGGTGTCTGATTCATCAAATGCATCTTCGTCTTGAGAAAAAAGACCTGTGAATTCAGTGTCGAGAGCTAAGAACTCTGCTTTTTCAATAGACTCATAGAGTAGAGGTAAAGATTCGGTTAGATTCGTCACTAAAATATCCATGAGATTTTAATTTTTATATATTATAGGCCTATTAGGATAATTAGTTTCAGCACTGATAATCTTTGAGTTTAGTTAGTATTTGAAAATAATAAATCCTTAAATTATGATTTAGATTATGCGGTATGCACTAGTGATTAGTTTTAAAAACACTAAATATAATTATTTTTCATTATCTTATCCTATAAAATACATTATCTTATTATCACTATTATATATTACACATCAAAATGAGAGAAATCATTCCAATTCACGTAGGCAAATGTGGTAACAGAATTTCTGAACGTTTTTGGCACAATCTTTTATCTGAACATGGTCTCTTAACTTCTACTCCAAAGCATCTAGATTCTATTAATGTATATTTCAAAGAAAATAGTCAAGGCAAATTCACATCTAGAGGCTTGTTTACAGATCAAGGTGGCGATTTCCTAAAAGAAGTAAAAGATTTATACGAACAAGAAATAATTAGTACAGGCAATATGATATACACTGAATGTTCATCTAATGGAAATTGGGCTAATGGATTTTATACTGATGGAGCTGAACTTTGTGAAATTATTATTGAAACAATAAGATCTGAAGTAGAAAACTGTGAAAATTTTCAAGGGTTTCAGATTATACATAGTATTGGTGGAGGATGTGGTGGTGGGTTAGGATCATGTATTGCTTCACAAATTAAAGAAATATTTCCTGAAACTCTTATTGAAAGCTATGCGGTATTGTATAGTCATGGGACTACTGATCGTGTTGTTGAGCCTTACAGCACAACTCTTTCATTAAATCAATTATCTCAGCATGCAGATGGGATTTACTTTTTAGACAATGACGCTCTATACAGCATATGCTTCGAAACTTTTAAGCTTTCAACTCCATCCTATGAAGATCTTAATCATATAATATCCCAAGCTTTAAGCGAAATAACCTCTTTATACAGATCAGACTTATCCTCAGGAAACTCTATGAAAAATAATCTTTCAGCACTTGTCCATTATCCTAATCTTAAATATTTCACATCATCAATAGCCCCATTAAAACATCCTAATTTAAGACATTATAAACAAAAAAATAGTGAAAGTTTGTTTTTTGAATTAAAAGATAAAAAAAATATGCTTACAAAAACATCTTGGGACAAAGGGAAATTCATATCTGGTATAACACATTTTAGAGGTGAAAATTTTGATTTAAATGGGGTTAGGGATGCAATTTATAATGATATGAAATGGAATAAAAGATCATATACAAATATTTTTTCAGAAAATATGGAAGTTAAGTTTAGTGATATAAAATCTGATGATATTAAAGAATCAGCTATGCTTATAGCAAATACTTCAGTTGTTAAAGAAAAACTCAAGTTTATAAATATACAATTTCAAGCTTTGCATAAGAGAAAAGCATTTTTTACATATTATCTTGGTAATGGGATGGATTCTTTTGAGTTTGAGGAAGCTTCTAATAATTTGGTAAATATTGTTGAAGAATATGAACAAATACAAAACTTATAAATTGTAATAAAAATACTAAACATATTAGAAAATAGATATTTTAAGTCATGATATATTTAAATTGTTTTAATTGAAAACCTTATGATTTTTAGTATAAGATTATATTGTATTATAGGGTTTTAATTAAAAGTTCTTTATAGATTTTTTGTAAAAAAATCCTTATATAATTAAGATTAAGTAAATGCGATATTTGGTTTTTGGTATAAAAGTTTTGAATATATTTTTTTTATTGTGCTAACTTAGTGAGAATTTCATGTAATTGCTATTATATTTTATTATGTATAAAAATGAATTAGTATTGAATTTTTAATAGGGTTTCTTTGTCAGAAAGGGCTTAAAAGTATATTTATGTGTAAAATATTAATTTGTGTTAATATGAAGAGTGTATTAACAAAATAATAAGTTTAAAGCATGAACTTCCTTTGATTAAATTTTATAATCAAACGCGTTATAGATATTGATAATTTAAATATTTTATCTTTCACAGCAGAAGCAAATACTGAGTTAGTCAAAAAATATAAATTTAACCAAATCACTTACCTTCCAGTACATCACATCCCATTAAAAAACCCACAACTTTTCTNTTATATTCAATCTAAAACATAAAATTTAACCAAATCACTTACCTTCCAGTACATCACATCCCATTAAAAAACCCACAACTTTTCTTCTCTCAGACATCAACAACCCCTTAAAAGCCAAACTTATATACAAAAATTTATTTCTCTACAAAAAATCAAGCTCAATAGTAATTCCAGCATCTAAATTTCCAAAATATTCACCAAGCATATAAAATTCTTTAAACACCTAATAAAAAAGTCAATAATAATAACTTTAGATATTACAAATGAACCCTCCCCATGTTCAAACAAATGAAGACGAAGATAAAGATTTATATGCACCAGACACTGGAAGCTACATTACCAGCAACCGTCTCAAAAGAAAAAACTTGATTACAGATATCGACATGGATATTGACTCTGAGATAATAAAATTCAGAAGTTCCCCTGAATATATTGATCATCAATTCTTAATATACCCTGATGATAAACTTAAAATAGCATGGGATATATTTATTGTTTTCTTGATCTTCTATACAATAACACATTATATGTTCCGTGTAGCATTTAATGATTCAGATGAATATCATTGGGTTATTTTAGATTATACAATCGATTTCTTCTTTTTCATTGATTGTGTTTTCACATTCTTCACTTGCTATTATAGTAACTCTACAGATCTTGTAATAAATCATAGAACTATAGCCAAAAACTATCTGAAAACATGGTTTTTTATAGACTTTATAGGTTTTTGTCCTTTTGAAGCTTTTACAAATAATCTAGTTGGAAATAACAGCTTATTTTCTGATGAAATCAAACCGTTTTACAGGATTCTCCGAATGATTAAACTTGTTAGGATATTTAAACTGTGGAATAATCCGATAAAAATCCAAGAAATTAAAGATCTGCTTCATGGGTGTAATATTTCTCTTAGTAGAATGCGTTTATTACTTTTATCTTTTATTATGTTTTGTCATTTAATGACATGTTTCTGGTGTATGCTACCAAGATCATATTATGTCCGAAACAATTGGGAAGTAGTTTATAATATACAAGATGTAGGGATTTTTGAGAAGTATCTTACCGGTTTTTATTGGCTTATAACTACAGTTTGTACAATCGGTTATGGTGATATAGCTCCAAGAAATGATTTAGAAATCGCAGTTGCTATTGTTGTTATGAGTGGAGGGGTTTTTTTCTACTCTTATACAATAAGTTCAATAACTTCTATAATAGCTAGTGCAAATGTACAAAATAATATTATCGAAAAAAATATAGGGGTTTTATCTGGAATCGCTTTTGAATACAAACTTACAAGACAATTTCATAAAAGACTTAATGATGCACTTATTTATAATCTTAAAGAAAAAAGAGTTGATTTTGTAACAGTATTAAATTCCCTTCCTCCTAAAGTGGCATCAAGGCTGAAATATAAAATGAACCATAAACTTATTGAACGTAATCAGTTTTTTATAGACAAACCTTTTAATTTTGTTCAGAGAATATTAGAGTTTTTATGTCCTTATAAAGCTTATGCAGGAGAATATGTATAATAAGTATGGGCTCCAGTAGATGAGATATATTTTATTTTATCTGGTTGTGTAGCTTTTGTATATGAAAACGAAATTATTTATGAATGTGTGAAAGCAGGAGGATATTTTGGTGATGCAGAAATTTTCTTATGTGAAGAACGTGAAACATGGACAAAATGCACAGAAAGGACTAAAATGCTCACTTTAGATAGAGAAAGGTTGCTTAATGTCCTTAAAGATTATGAGAAATTAAAGGTAGAAATGATTATAGTCTCAATGATCAAAAGAAAACAACTGAAAAAAACTTCGATAATGAGCCAGACAGAAACCCCAAGTGAAGATGTGAATATATCTTTAGAAGAACATTCTTTCCCAATTGACCAAAATTCATTAGGAGGAAATGCAAGTTTTATTGAAGATTGCTCAAGTACTTTAGAACCAAAAGTAGCTTGGGATTAATTATTAAAGTGTATAGTTTGTATTAAAAAGTCTAAATCTTTGTATTATTAAATCTATTACGAGGATTAGTTCTTTGTTAATTTGGATGTTCTTTATATTCTAAATAGTCTTAAACGTTAAGGTTCCATATTTTCTTTAATGTATCTTTGATTGAATTTTTTACTGAAAGGTCTTGTCCTGAACGAATCCATATAGAAAAGATATCTTCTGTTGGTCTTATAGATAAAACCTCGATACAAACTTCTTCGTTAGCATCGAATTGTTCACCCGATCATGTTGATAAGAAGTTCTTCCCAGAAAACTGAAGCAGCTCCTTTTTTGATACGGAGGATCCAACGAGCACCTTTTTTTTTTTCCTTATCATCTTTTTAAGAATTAACCTTATTTTTTTTCATGGTTCAGTCACATTTTATAGGGACATCATCTGGCTTTTTTAAATGTGAGTAATACTGCCAGAATTCTTCGATTGTCCCAAAAGTCCCAAGATATTTTATTGCATCTTCATAATCTGTAGCTTTTTTATTATTATCGCTTATGCTATATGAAAAAAATTTGTGCTTCAAGCAGTATCCTGTCATAAATATATATAATGATATGATAAGATTATATTTTAAAGTTTAATGATGATTGAAATTGTTAATAATAAGATGATGATTAGATTTTTACTTGAAGAATATTTTGCTTTAGTTTTAAGGACTGAGTTAGTATAAGATTAATTCAATTTGGTTTGTGAAGAATAAAAAGTTTAGATTGTCTTTATTATAAAATGAAGAATTAATAGAAAATGCTATTATTAGCTAGGAACTAACTAAATATGATCTTATTGACTAAGAGTTAAACTAGTGGCCTATATCTGCGTATTTACGAGTATATAGTAGCTCGCCCTTTATTGTCAGGATCTTATGCATCTTAAAGTGTGATGCTGCAACTTGTAAGTGATTTTATCTCACACCTTACGCTGATGGCTTTTCAAAACTCATGAAGTAATTCCTTTTCAGATGCTTATTGGCAATCTCATGATCCTTAAGCACTTGCTTTCTTCCTGCCTTTCAAAGCATTCACCAAGATTTGGATGCCCCGGGATGGTGATTGGCGCTAATAAAAAAATCCGTCTAGTAGACTACCCAGCCCTTGCCTGCAGAAGATAAAACTTAAGCTTCAGTTATCAGAAACCTTCCCTCATGGATCGGTCTTATCAGAGAATTATCACCTAAAAACAATTTGTTTTTTCCTTATAAAAATTTGATGATTATTACTTGTAGAATTGATAAGAGAAATAATCTATAGTTTCTATGATAAATAAAGATATTATTATATTTTAGCTATTGATATATAGCAGTTTATTTGGTATAAGTAAGTTTATTACAATTTTTTAGTGTTTTTAATTTATAATAAGGGTAAAAACTAGCATATATTCATTTAAAGTTACTAAAAACATGATATCATAA
>MPUH01001031.1:0-25600 GCA_001970955.1 Stentor coeruleus
TGCTAATAAGTATTCTAATCAAAAAAATCTAGGGACAATAAAATCAAGTAACTTATGCACTGAAATCCTTGAATATACAAGTAAAGATGAGATTGCGGTATGCAACTTAGCTTCAGTAGCTTTACCAAGATACGCTACTATTGATGGGTTTAATTTCAATGAGCTTTTCAATGTTGTCAGAGTTATGACATTAAACTTGAATAAGATTATCGATAGAAATTATTACCCATTAAAACAATGTAGGAATTCAAATCTAAATCATAGGCCGATTGGAATAGGTGTCCAAGGTTTTGCTGATGCTTTACTAATTATGAAATTTCCATTTGAAAGTGCCCAAGCTGCAAAATTGAACGTCGAAATTTTCGAGACTATCTATTTTGCTGCATTAAGTGCATCTTGTGAACTCGCAGAACGTGATGGGTATTACTCAAGCTATCCAGGTAGTCCAGCTTCTGAAGGGATTTTACAATTTGATATGAGAAAAGTAACCCCATCACCAAGATGGGACTGGAACGGGCTTCGTGAACGTATTAAAAAGTTTGGTCTTAGGAATTCTTTATTAGTAGCTCCAATGCCTACAGCATCAACTTCACAAATACTCGGCAATAATGAATCTTTTGAACCTTATACATCAAATATATATACAAGAAGGGTTTTAGCTGGAGAGTTTGTATGCTTAAATCCTTATCTTGTTGATGATTTGATAAAACTTAAACTATGGACACACGATATTAAAAATAGGATTATTGCTAATGGTGGGTCTATACAGGCTGTTCATGATATTCCTGAGAATTTACGGAACCTTTATAAGACTGTTTGGGAAATACCTCAAAAAGTTTTGATTGATATGGCTATTGCGAGATCACCTTTTATAGATCAAAGCCAAAGTTTAAATGTTTATATTGCGGAACCAAGTTTTGGGAAGTTAACATCATTGCATTTTTATTGTTGGAAAAAAGGACTGAAAACTGGGATGTATTATTTGAGAACAAGGCCAGCTGCTGATGCTATTAAGTTTACAGTGGATATTGATAAGCTTTTGAGATCAAGTGGGTTTAATGCAAAAGACCCATCTGATTTGATTTATGATGAGAATTTATATCCAGAAATGGCTCATGATAGGAAGAGAAGTGATGAGGAACCATGCTTGTCTTGCTCTGGGTAATAGAATTAATTTATTTTCCTTAGTTTATGGAAAAATCTAAGTGATTTATTGATAAATGATAGAAAATATGCGATGTCTTAGGCTTTTATTGATATATTTCTAAGGGGTTAGCAAACTAATGTTAAATAGCAATTAAAGGTTAAAATGCTTGACAGTACGACTAAGATTAGTTCGAATATGATGACTTGCATAGATTATGAATAGGCTTTTGGAGCATTTAATCGTGAGTAATTGAATTTCCAATAAATTTATTTAAGAAGCTAATAACTTGTTTATCCCAATATGCATAGATGCTATTGGTAAATGAGGATATTGATTTTTCCAAAGGTTCAGGACTGATGAAGATGCTATTGATTATTTTTAGAGAATAATCTTTTAATCAATGAGCCAAATTGCCCCATTTTTCATGAAAGAATGAGATATGAGCAGAATCGACATGGGAAATGGTATAGCAAATTATTTGAATTAATTGACTTGATTTATCGAGAAAGAGACTATCAAATTGGAGGTCCTATTTCTTTTATTGATGTAGATGAGTGCAAACTTGCTAAAAATAAAATTACCATTTTAGAAGGTTGAAATAGAAACTGGAGAATACATTTTTTAATTTTTAAAAAAAAAAGAGCATTACTGACTATCATTGAAAGATGAATTAGGCCAAGGACTATTATAATTAATAATAAACAGCAATTATTCTGATTTAGAAATTATTTGCCTGATCTTAATTTTTGTATGAAACTATTAATCACTCAGAAAATTTTATCAATCCTGAAACAGGTTCAAAATGCCAAAACGTAAAAATCTAACACACCAAAATTAAGGGTTACACATCAAAAATAAAAAAATAATAGGAAATAGAAAATGAATATTAGATAAATTATATTTCAATAGTTTAATTATCATATGCATCATCTTCCATTCAAATTATACTTTCATAAAATTCTATATAATATAAACCAAATACACCCTTAATGAATCTGCATCAATTATAACATGGGCTGTTATTACAACTAAATTCTTAATACTCATATAAAAACTTGAAACAAAACCCAAATAATATCCTTTCATCTAATCCACAATAGAAAAATATGATTTTTCATTATTTTACCTTATATAATCAATACAGCAAATAAAATCGCCTTAAAATCCATAATAAACTAATCAAAAAAACCTTCAAGATCAACAATATTTTATACTGTTATTTATCCTGCCTTATAATTAATTTACCCAATATGCTATAACACATAGCAAAGTGTAAGAACTATGCAAGCCACAACCAGAAGAGGAAGAGCCATAGAAGCGGGATCAAAAAGCAGAGATACTATAAATAAATTATAAAATCTTAAAATATGAAAGAGATTATTCAGGTTCAAGTTGGCGGATGTGGCAACAAAATAGGGATGAAATTCTGGGAAAACATAAGTTCAGAGCATAATGTGAATTGGGAAAATTCAAATAAAGATCCATGTGAAAATATTAATACATATTTTTCAGAGATTCCTAATGGTAAATATGTTCCAAGAAGTGTTTGTGTAGATCTTACAGATGAGATCTTGTCAGACATAAAAAAATCAGATGTCTCATACATGATCAAACCAGATAATATAATATTTAATCGTCAAGGATCAGGAGGAAACTGGGCTAGGGGCCACTATACAGAAGGAGCTGAGCTTTGCGATAATATAATGGAATGTTTAAGAAGAGAAGTAGAAATTTGTGAAAGCTTAAGCGGATTCCAAATCATGCATAGTACAGGAGGTGGTTGTGGATCTGGGACAGGAACTTTAATTGCTAGTAAGCTTAAAGAAGAATATCCTGAAAAGTATATTCAAAGTTTTTCTACCTTTTTCAAATATAAATGCTCAGATATACCACTTGAACCTTATAATGAAGTGCTATCTATACATCAAATGATTGAGAATTTTGAAGGATGCTTTATTTTTGACAACTCAGCAATTATAAACATCTTGCAAATACATTCAAACCCCAATCTATATTATAATTATATGAATCCAATCATAGGCCAAGCTGTAAGCAATATTACATCCCTTTATAGAACATCGTGTCCATTGTCAATAAGAAAAGCTATAAATAATTTATCCCCTTTTCCCAGAACTCATTTTTTCTCAACTAATCTATTTCCAATATATGCACCTGATTTTAGATTATACAAATCACATTGTGAAGATCAGCTAATAATTGATGCTTTTCATATTAAATGCAATCTTAGTGGTGAAAATGCAAGTTTAGGTAAGATTTTATCAGCTTATAATATATTAAGAAAGAAAAATTGCAAAGAACTGCATATACAAGAAGCATTAAACTGCATAAGAAAATATAAAAGTAAAGATTTTTGGATACCAGAGAATTTAAATTATCATTGTACTGATTTTCAGCTAAAAGGCTTTGATTCATCATGCTCATTAGTTTTGAATTCCACATCTATTGGCAATCTTTTTACAAATATTCTTTCGAGATTCCAGTGTTTATTTAGAAGGAAAGCCTTTCTTTGGCACTATGCACAAGAAGGCATGGATGAGATGGAGTACACTGAGGCGGCAGCTAATTTACAAGATCTTATTAGTGAATATGAAATATATCAAAATTTATAAACATGCAATTTAGCGATTTTATGATACTGCATCAATATTTTTTTATATTAGCATGATTCTCTTTATAATTGCCTTTGTCTTGTAAAGGAGTAATAATTCAAGCCTTTACTCTATTATGAACACACTTTAAATTAATTAATATGAGAGAGATTATCCAGATTCAAGTAGGAGGATGTGGCAACAGAATAGGGTTTAAGTTCTGGGAATATATAAGCTTAGAGCATAAAGTTGACAGGAATAAACCATATCATGACTCTTGTGGAAATGCGGATATATATTTTTCAGAAACATTAGACGGAAAATATATTCCTCGAAATATTTGTGTAGACATAATAGATGAAGATTTAACAAATATTAAGTCATCAGATATTTCATGTATGGCTAACACTAATAACGTAGGTTTAAATAATCAAGAATCAAGGGGTATTTGGGTTAAAGGCCATTACACATTAGGACCTGAACTATGCGTAATGGTTATGGAAAATATTAGAAAAGAAACTGAAAAATGCGAAAGTTTGTGCGGATTTCAAATTATGCATAGTACAGGAGGTGGTTGCGGAGCTGGTACTGGAACTTTAATTGCTAGTATTTTAAGGGAAGAGTACTCTGATAAATGCATTCAAAGCTTTTCAGTGTTTAATAAAAATCAATGCTCAAAAATCCCATTAGAACCTTATAATGAAATTCTTACTATGAACCAGCTTATCGAAAATTTTGATGGATGCTTTATTTTTGATAACTCTGCGATATTGAACAACTTCCAAATCCATTCAAAATCAACTCAATCTTACGAGAACATAAACTCTGTCATTGTTCAAGCTTCAAGCAACATCACATCACTTTATAGAACTTCCTCTCAAATAACCTTGAAAAAACTTCTCAACAATTTATCACCTTTCCCTCGGACTCATTTTTTCTCAACAAATTTATTTCCAATATATATACCAGAATTAAGAGCATGCAAAACTTATTGTGAGGATGAATTGATATTTGAAACTTTTCATAATAAAAGAAGTTTAAGTGATGAAAGTTCAAGTCTAAGTAAGATTTTGTCTGCATATAATGTTGTAAGAAAGAAATCTTGTAATGAAGTACATTTAAGAGAAAGCCTAAGCTGTGTTGAAAAACGTCACAATAGATGCTTTAAATCTTGGATTCCAGAAAGTTTTTATTATCATAATACTAATGTGTTGCTAAAAGGTTTTTATGAATCAACTGCATTAGTCTCTAATTCAACGTCTATTACTAAATTATTTGAGAATATATTGAGCAAATTTAATTATTTGTATAAGAAAAATGCTTTTCTTTGGTACTTCACGCAAGAAGGCATGGATAAAATGGAATTTACTGGAGCCTCAGCTAATTTGCAGGACATTATTGATGAATATTACCTACATCATAATTTATAGAAAACTCGTACAGAAAAGTAAGCTTTAAAATCCTTATAGCTCTAAGTCTACTGGAAAATTCTTAATTAACTTCCACAACTCTCTCAATAACCTTTAAAATAAATACTCTTAATTTTCACATAAAGCAATCATCAAGCATAAAATATAAAAATCCTCAAACAAACTCACAATAAATTTCACAAAGTATTTCATATAAAATGTTCTTAAACTCACAAAAAAACCTACAAATCTTCATCCCACTAATCTTCACTCGCCCATAATAAATTTTCAACTATATAACAAAGTCTTCTTATAATCAACTTATTTATCTTCAATAACTCCATAAAATTTCCATTCACCAAATCACTTCACCTATAGTAAACTCAACCAAAATATCACATTTCTATTAAATAATTTGAATCTTATCATAGCATCTTCCCATTTTGAGCATTCTAGCCACAAAATTATAATGATAAATCAACTCTAGCGTTCATCATCTAAATTCTCATCTATATTATCTAAATAAAATCCAAGTACTCAGGAGAAAGTATTAATAATGGTGAGAAAATTGGTATTACTAAGCCTAGTTTGCTTGTGTTTGGCCAGTCCAGCATTTGAAAGTACGCAGAACCTAGAAGACACTGATGGGCCATGGTCTTATCTTGGTGTTACAGGGTACTCAGGGATGATCACAATGAACGCTCTAACAAAGTCTTCCCTGTTTTATTGGCTTTTCGAGGCCATTGGTGGTGACATTACTACTGATACTACCCCATTGATCATCTGGTTACAAGGAGGTCCAGGATGCTCAGGCGGCATTGGCATGTTTTGGGCTAATATTTCCCCTTTATCCATCTATCCTAACTATGCAAATGTCTTTCCTACCAATCTAAATTACACTTGGGCAACTGATTTCCATATATTAAGTGTGGACTTCCCTTATGGTGCTGGGTTTTCTACAGCTTATTCTGCCGGGGATGAAAAAAACTCTACATTGTCGGCGACTTTGTACTTGTATAATTTCCTTATCAAACTCGCTAGAAAGTATCCAACTTGGTTTCAGAGAGAAGTTTATGTGTTTGGAGAAAGCTATGGAGGACATTGGGTGCCTGGACTTGTCTATAACATTCTTAAACAAAATGCACTTAACCTAACAGGTATTACTATTCCTGTTGTTGGTATGGGATTAGGTGATCCTTGGACTGATCCAATGACTCAATCACAGACTTATAGTTTATATTCTCATACTTTTTCATTGATTAATTACAACCAGATGAATGTTGTGAACTATTATCAATCTCAAGTCTCTCAATTCCTTTTACAGCAGAATTATCTTCAAGCTGAATATACTTGGGAAAACTCATATACCACTATTGTCGACTTTGCTGGAGGTATAAATTACTATAACATTAGACTGTTTGGTGAATATAATTTTGACTCTTTAACCAATTGGCTCAACAAAGCTGGTATGAAAACTATATTCCACGCACCAAGCACTGCTACTTGGAATAGTTGCAACGAGACTGTTTATGATTACTATAGATCTGATATCATGAATTCCACTTTACCTTTAGTTAATTATATTTTAAGCCAAGGAGTCAAAGTTATTGTCTACAACGGCCAAGACGATCTGATTGTAAATGCACCAGGTATTGAGAACATGATCCAATCAATGAACTATACAAACTTCGCTAAAGCTCCAAAGCAAAACTGGATAGTTAATGATACAATGGCTGGCTATGTTCAAACAGCTGGGAATTTGACTCTTGCCCTTGTTCTTAGATCAGGACACGTTGTGCCCCATGACCAGCCTGCAGTAGCTAAAGATCTAGTACTCAGATTCGTGAACAATATTCCATGGAGCGAGTAGTTAGATAATTTAATTGAAATAGGACAATATGAGTAAAAATATCGATCAAGAACGTGAAGATAATTTAGGGATATATATGCACTTGATATTGAAAGTTCTAGATAGCTGAGGAGAATTTACTTTTCGATATTGATATGGAGATTGATTTGGAAGTTATTAAGTTAAGGATTCACCTGACACAAATTACAAATGATAGAAAATTTTTATGTGCTTGAATGAAATTATACTATTGAATTCAATCATTTTAAGGCTATTATACAATCGTAAAGGTTTGAAAAAATAGCTTGTTTGGATTAAGATTGATTTTTTAAAATACCTAATAAGCTATAATCTTATATATAGAAAAAGAAAAAGGATTTTCCATCAGATTTGTATAATGTATACAATGTAAATCAAACTGAAAAATTTTAAAGATGCATATATTGCTGTTCTCTTAAATTTTGTTCAAATTCTCCATGCATTTATCAAAAATGTAATTTTTTGCATGAAAACTGTTTCATAGCTTTAGTTAGTAAGATAATAATTTTTAACTATAAATTATAAACTCTAATCAGCAACAGTTCTCTAACGCTCTGATGCACTGAAATAGTTAAAGAGTACACAAGATAAAAGTCAATATTATTTAATATCAATTATCAACATAAACAACTGAAAAAATCCTCAATATCCACTCGCTCTGAAACCGAAAGTAAAGATATATGCATCACCCTAAACAAAATGCAACCAAAAAAGCAAATCTGTAAACATATCAGTGAACTTTATTCTAAACTATTCAAGTTTGTTAGAGCCAAAACTTGCTTGGGACTAATATAAAAGGCAACTTATGCAAAACTCTAAACTAAGTATGATTAAATCTATTACGAGGATTTGCTCTTTGCTGATTAGGATGCTCTTTGTACTCCAAATACACTGAATCATTAAGGTTCCATATTTTTTTCAAGGTCTCTTTCACTGAGTTTTTCACCGAAAGGTCCTGTCCTGTTCGGATCCAAATAGAAAAAATGTCTTCGGTTGGGCGAATCGAAACAACAACTCCACAAATCTCATCATTCACATCAAACTGTTCACCAATCATGTTTATAAGCAACTCTTCCCAAAAAACTGAGGCCGCTCCTTTTTTAATACGTAAAATCCAACGAGCTCCTTTTTTGTTAGCTTCATCTTCCCACATTGGCTTTATTCCTTCTTGAAACACATGATAATCAGTGTTTACAGGAACATCATCAGGTTTTTTTAAGTGTGAATAGTACTGCCAAAACTCTTCTATTGTGCCAAAGCTCCCTAAGAACTTGATAGCATCTTCATAGTCTGTAGCTTTTTTATTACTATCACTGATGCTGTACCAATAAGAGTATCGTTTTTCTAGAGGAGTGCCTGAGTTCATTTTATTATAATAAAGCTATTGCCACAGATGCCAATCATATTTTCTATAATAGTAATTCATATAAATATATTTAAATGTCTTTACGATGCATAGTGGAGTTTTCTCTGCACCTAGACACATTTAGAAACATAGATCTTTTTCATCAAGGCCTTTATAAGATAAGAGCTTCTATACAAAAAAACACAGTTTTTGCTTACCCTTACAATAACTTATCCCGCTATTCTTCACAAGTTCTTACAGATCCTCACAATATAGCATCATCAAAGCTTGAAGAGACTTATTTGGACTCAAGAACTTTCCTTGTGAGATATTTTGATGAAATAGTCAAAATAGACGAAATTTATTACTTCAGAATTGAAGTAGAAGTTGAAAAAAACATGCAACAAAGCCAATTTCTCTTGAGATTCGAGCTTTACTTCACAGATTTAAATGGTAAAGTGACCCCAGAAGAAGCTAAAGATATAGCTGAGAAGCAAATCACCTTCGACAAAGTTTCAAGCGCTGAGTTTCTATTAAGGTTCCCAACAAGTTTTCAAAGTATGTTTGTCCCAATAGTCTTTGATGATAACCACTGCTGTTTAATAAATGGACTAATGCATTATTTGTTACTGGACTACAAGTTCAGGCCTTTATTTCTAAACTGGCCTTCTGATGTTACTGAAGGTCTTGCATCAGCTTTATTTCGCAGCAACCACAAGTCAGGCAGAGAATATATAGGTTCATCGTTAACAGATACGACATATTCAAAATTTATGACCCCATTATCTAAAACTTATGCAAGACTCCGAGAATACTATTTATCTGTAGTACAAAAATGCCTTACAGAAACTCAAAGGCATCTTTTGCAGCTTTATTATGTTCCACCGATACTCAGTTTACCAGGTTCACCGATTCATATTCCTAATCAGCCGAACTGTGTAGAAATGATTTCGCTAGGGAATTTAAATGACTCGGATTCAGATTCAGTAAGTGAAGAACGCCCTGGATCAACTCATCGTTTTAGTCAAAGAGTAGCTTCGCATGATGCTAAGAAAATCGCTACATGTATGATGGCTGAACTTAGTATGGTCTCAGGGCAGATATTCCAGCTTTGGCATCGGCTGCAAGAAATAATCCCAACTTGTAGCGATCAGTTAGTCAATGTTTTAAGAGAAAAATACAATGTAGGTAAAAGACAGCTGCTTAGTACAGGGCTTATAAGAAAAGTTCTTAGATCAGCTGATATTGGCTTACTAGCTGACCCAAATAAAGCTGATCATTGTAAAATTATTGCTTCAAACAAAAGGAAGAATAATGTAGATACTATTGAAAGACATAATATTTTGATTGAAAAAAGCTTTGAAGTCAAAGCTGGAAGCCAGCCGATACTTATTGAAGAGTTTTATATACATGATAGAACCTTGCCTTCAGGTCCAATGGAGCTTTGTGGTGCTGCATCTAATTTTTTTGCTAGGGACATAAGAAGAAGAGATGCGAGTACTCATTTAGTTGTGCTTGTTCATGGGTTTCAAGGGAGTTCTAGTGATTTGAGGATTATTAAGAACATGCTTTGTGTAAGTTTCCCTAATAATTTGTATTTGTGTGCATCGAGCAATGATAAAGATTCGGAGTCGTCGATTTATGTACTTGGGAAGAGGTTAGCGGATGAAATAAGAGATTATTTGAAGGAAAATTGTGTACTTAGCTTAGGAAGAGTTAGCTTTATCGGCCACTCTTTAGGTGGGTTAATAATCCGTGCAGCACTTCCTCTTATTGAGGAGTTCTCAGATCGAATGCATCTTTTTATGTCTTTTTCTAGTCCTCACCTTGGTATAATCGAAGGATGTTCCAAGCTTATTCGTGCTGGACTCTGGGTTCTTAATAACCTTAAGCGTTGCGAAAGCTTAAAGCAGCTATCTTTCACAGACTCATTAAAAATCGAAGAATGTGCCTTATACAAACTCGCATACGAAAAAGGTTGTGAATGGTTTACACATATGGTTGTAATGAGTTCTCCTCAAGACCTCTATAGTCCCCATTACTCCGCCCGCATCGAAGTCCACGAAGGCCTGAACAAATACGGGGAAAATGGGGACTACCTTCGTAAAATGGCTCGAAAAATCATAGAAGGCCGTGAAAGGATTCATAGGATTGACGTGGACTTCAACCTTCCAACCAACAATTTCGATAACTGGATTGGTCGAGCAGGGCATATTGAGTTCTTAGAAAACCATATATTCATGAAAACCCTAGCATATCTCCATCCTGAGTTTTTTGAATAAACCCTGCAATTTTTAGCTTAGTCTAACTATGTGAGATATAAATGGCATTTTCGTTAGTAGTAGTCCTGTGGCTAGAACTTCCATAAATGCCAATATTAATAGCTAGCTTTATAAGCCAAGCGGATATTTTATATAAGTAATAAACTTAAGTTTTAAGAACTTTACTAGCTTTGTGAAGTGCTGCAACAATCTTTGACATCATTTGAGGAACATTGTCTTTAAATCCAATCATTGAGACCAAAGCTATGATCTGTTTGTCTTTACGTTCTAAATCACTTATCAACTGAGTGATTTTGTTTTCGTAGACTGATATTGAACTCTCCACAGCTCTAAATGCGATTTCACTTGCTCTGCTTTGGATTTTGGGTTTTTCTTTTTCTTTATTAAGTTCTTTTTGAAGTTCAAAGGAATCTTGGCTTATTTTCAGGTTTTCTTCAAGGATTCTGCGGTTTTCTTCTTCAAGTAACTCAACATTGTATTTTAACACATTGTTGACTTGGATAGCATCGTCAAGTCGATCTTTAAGAACTTTGTTTACAGTGTTTTGCATGGCATCAGCAGCTTTTTTGTGCATGATAATGCTTTCTTCTTTAGCTAATTCAAGGCTTTCGTTGAGTTTTTTAATGTTTTCTTCAAGATTTTTAATTTGCTCCCTAGCATCACAAAGTTCGCTTACTGCCGCGAATTCTTTTGTGTTTACTGAGGACATTTCTAAGTCTTTTTGTTTGAGTTTTTCTGAGAAGTTTTGCTTTTTCTTGGCGATTTTACTTTCAAGGTCTAAATATTTTACAGAAAGTTTTTTGTATTCCATGTAAATTGTAGTTTTTTCATTTAGTATGCTGTCAATTTTAGCTTTGTATTTATTGTGGAGTTCGATTATTTGAGTTTTTCCAGCTTTTAAGGCTTCGAATATCGTTGAATTGAAGCTTTTCAATCTTATAATTTCATTTTTATAGTCTTGTAAGGTGGAATCAGCGGTGATGATAGGGATGGAACTTGGAATTTCAATGATTTCTACTGCTTTTGAAGCTCTTCTTTCAGCTTCTGTAATCTTCTCTTGAGCAAGACTTAGTTCTCTGTTTAAATATGCTATTTTCTCCAAATTTCTGCTTTCAGTTGCTTGAAAAGCACTAATTTTACTTTGAAGCATAGTATTCTTTTCATCAAGGTCCTGAAATTTCCTCCTAAGATCGTCAAATTCTTGATTTTTGTGCTGATACACCATTTCCAGCTCACGGAATCTATTGAAATCTACATGAAGATGAGGGTTTTCTTCTATAACTAAAGGACGAGACTCTAATTTTTGTACTTTTGCTTTCAGATAATCGATTTCCTGCTGTTTTTCATTCAATAGCATCTGATAATCTGTAAGGTTACTGACGAATTCCTTAATTTCCTCTAGTTTATCATCAGTTGCTGACTTTTCTTTTTCTATAAGTGTAGCAGTTAGCTGATTATACATAAAATTCATCTGCTTTTCATTTTTCTGTGATTTTTTAACAGCTTCTTCCATACTCAGACGCATTTCCTCGCATTCTTCTTTAAGTTTCTCATTTTTTTCTCTCTCTACCCTTAGCTTTTCTTTAATTTCCTCGTGATCCATAACAAGCTTTTCATATTTTTCCTTTTGATCCATAAGCACAGGGAGCTTCTTCTGATACTCTTCAGTGAAGATCCTAATTTTATCATCTTTTTCCTTTATATTTATCTCCATGTCCTTAAGCTTCTTATCAAATCCATTAGAAGACTCATCAAGATAAATTGATGATTCCTGTAACATGGGACTTTTAAGCAGATTAGGACTAGATTTTATAGTTTCTTTATCTTTTACCCTATTTTCCAGTTCTAATTTCTCGCTTTGAAGCTGTTTAATTTCTTGCTCTTTTTTACTTATTTCTGATTTGAGGAGTTCTACTAAAACCTTGTCTGGATTTGATATTTTGTCTGAATTCTTCATAATGCATTCCATTTGGCTTTTCATTTGATCAATATGAGATTTGTATATAGCTTCATTTGATGACAAGGATTCAAGTTTTTGGCTTAAGATCTGGTTTTGGGATTCTAAAGATGAGAATTCACGGATATGGTTAAAAGTTTTGGTTTCAAGGTCTTGTTCGAGTTTCTGGATTTTTGTGTTTTTAAGATTCAGCTCGTTGGACAGGACTTTGTTTTCAGTTCGGATTAACTCTACAGAAAGCTGGGTTTCGTGAAGACGTATTTCAAGGATGTTTTTTTCCTTTTCAACAGATTTTTCAATAGCGTCTATAAGGTCAAGTTTGAACTCTTTACTCCACATCTTGAGTAAATATGCTAAATTATCTTAGACTTATCCAGATAAAATGAAAAAGAATTGTAGTTTGATATAAAAGGATTGATGTGATTTATGAGTATGGATGATTTAGATTATGATGCAAAATTATTATTAATATTATGGGCTCAGATTTATCTTGCAGAGGTATGCAAGTTAAAATAAAGATTTAGAGGTTTATTGGTAGGATAAATAATACGGGAATATATATTTCATTTTCACATAATTAGCGCTAAAATCTTCTCTATCTACAGAATTTATTTAAGTATTTCTCACAACCTTCTAAAAGTATTTCCCTTCTAAACTCTTTTTTCCTTCCATCATCTTATTAATTCCATCTCTCTTTGCTATTTTAAATCCGTATTTATTGTTTTTACTTTCCCATAAATCTAAATCTTTACACATTCCATGATTCTTTCCTCAACTTAANTATTTTAAATCCGTATTTCTTGTTTTTACTTTCCCATAAATCTAAATCTTTACACATTCCATGATTCTTTCCTCAACTTAAAAAAAACTTAATGTATTACATAAAATTCCCCCAAAAACCTTTAATCAAAGCCTATTATTCACCTATTCCATTATATTTTTTTAAATATTTCAGAAACAACTTTTTTCATACATATTTAGTATTGTCCAGAAGAATAATTTTGTTCTGATCAACTTTCTATACATTCCTTAAACTATATATAAATCAAAAAAATCAAACAATAATTTATATGCTAATATCAAAAGGCTCATAAATAATAATCAGTTCTATAAACAACTATGGAAGATCGAAAAAAGACCCACTCTCTAACCTTTATACGAGAAAGTCACAATATCCCGTATAAATTTCCCCAAAAGACTTCAATTAGCGCAATTTTGTCAAGCCCCAGGTCACATAAAACATATGAAAAAAGTTTGATGGAAGAAGAAACAACTTGTTTGACAAAAAATATGTTTATAACACCTTATAGTGACATTTCTCAAGATCACAAGAAGAGCCCAACTATGATAGACTTTTCACATGATAAGCCTGAAAATTTATCTTTGGATTATGAATTTCCCTATCGACCTGAAATGTCAGAAGATACTACGGGTGTGTTTTGCACTATGGTTAAAATGAAGTCACAAATCAATTTTTTATCAACACGACTGATCAAATATAAAGATGTAATCAAAGGACTTGATAAAGAAAATAATACACTACGGCACAAAAAACAGATACTGCAAGAAAAGCTTAAAAGTAAGTTTGAAAAAAAGAAAGAGAAGAGATTATGTTTTAAGTGGTGTATCTAATTAGTTTACAGTTAATATATGCTATTTTTAACAATTGTTTTAACCAAATAGTGGGCTTTCATAGACAATCCTTTTATAGGTTCCATCGGTTTCGTTGGATTCACTTTTAGATATATGCAATTTATGAAAACTTTTTGGTATCTTATCATGATTTNGCTTTTAGATATATGTAATTTATGAAAATTATGAAAACTTTTTGGTATCTTATCATGATTTTATTTGTGATTTAGCCTAAAATCTGTGTAAACTTTTTATGGGTGGAAAAATCCATTTTTTTTAAGGTTAAATCTAGGAAAGTGGATGAGTCCAAAAGCCAATAATCCTTTAAAATATTTTCTGCTTTCACTCATAATATAATTAACTAGGGATAATTTAACTCATCAAAATACAAACTTTTCGGTGCAAATAAACCAAACCAATAAATCAAGACAGTCAAATACTTGTTTGCAGTGCTAGCTTAAAAGAAGTGATATATTTTATCTATAGGCCTCTGTCTAGAATTTAGCAAAATTCTGAGCCAGATGCTATAAATTTCCCATTACTTTTTAAATGTTGAAATAGCTTTGTAAATGATGAAAAATATATACGAGTACCTGAATTTTCTAATGGCACCTATACAACCACAATATTTATTTGAAATGCATTTAATGTTCATATGGATTTTTGCTTTTGATATACAGGCTTGGATTAAAAAAAAACTATTTATAGCTTGCTATATGAAAATATACAATATAAAATATGTGCATAACTGTGGAATGAATATCACAAATTAGAATATGCAATAATTTAATATATAGCAAATGATACATAATTAAAAATTATGTCCTACAAGGTTCATATCACTATCCTATTAGCATATTATCCCTTTATTTAAATATTAATATTCTTCTATGAAATTAATTTACCACATTATATCCGCTTATAAAGAATTAAAAATCTCCTAATCATATCATAAAAGCTTTTGCAAACTCTAAATAAATACAAAAAAATTCCTACTAAAATACTTTATCTCGTATTAATAATATCATCGGTACAAAATTTTATATCATCCGATATCTATCTCCCCAAAAATCAATCTTCTCATATCTCGATATATTATAAATTATAACATATTTATCCTATAACTAACTTCCCACGTGGATTAATAAATGGTACTTGGACAACTCGGGAGCAGAATCTCAGGAGCATTAAAAAAACTACATGAAAAGCCAATCATAGACGAAGAGGCTATCAAAGAATGTATGTCAGAAATCGTAAAAGCTCTTCTTCAAGCAGATGTAAACGCAGCCTACATCAAAAAACTACGAGATCAAGTCATGCTCCAAGTAAATCTCGAAGCTGACGCTGCAGGGACTAACAAAAGGAAAATCGTTCAAAGAGCAGTAGTGAGCGAATTACAGAAAATGCTTGAAACTGATAAAAAGCCTGTCAAGCTTCGTAAAGGTAAACAAAATATTGTAATGTTTGTAGGGTTGCAAGGTACAGGTAAAACCACGACAATAGCAAAATACGCTTATTTCTATATCAAAAAAGGTTGGCGAGTAGGACTTGTATGCGCTGATACTTTCAGAGCAGGAGCCTTTGACCAACTTAAACAAAATGCTGCGAAAATTAAAGCCCCTTTTTATGGGTCCTATACTGAAACAGACCCTGTTAAAATAGCAAATGAAGGTGTTGAGTATTTTAGATCTCAAACTTATGATTTGATTATAATAGATACATCAGGAAGAAACAAACAAGAAGAAGGACTTTTTGATGAGATGAAAATGCTTGAAAAAACTATAAATCCTGATGAAGTAATTTTTGTCATGGACTCGACAATTGGCCAAAGTTGCTTTGATCAAGCTCAAGCTTTTAAAAATGCAGTCAAAGTTGGCAGTGTTATTATGACTAAATTAGATAGTCATGCTAAAGGTGGTGGGGCGCTTAGTGCAGTTGCGGCAACTCAGTCACCAATTACGTTTATTGGGACTGGTGAGCAGTTTGATGAGTTTGAAGAATTTGAAGCCAAGTCGTTTATTAAAAGAGTTTTGGGAATGGGAGATATTGACAGGCTTTTTAGTGTGGTTCAAGAAGCGATACCTTTGGATAAACAGCCTGAGCTGCTTAATAAAATCAGTCATGGGCAATTTTCCTTACGTGATATGTACGAGCAGTTCCAAACAGTATTGAAAATGGGCTCAATCAACAGCTTAATGAGCCTGATTCCTGGTATGAACTCAGGTTTAATAGAAAAAGGCAAAGAAAAAGAAGGTATTGCTAGGATCAAAAGGTTTATGTGCATTATGGACTCTATGAACGATCCTGAACTTGATGGGCATAAGCAATTAAATGACTCTCGGATAATCCGAATAGCACGTGGATCAGGAACATCTGTTCGTGAAGTAAACATCCTCCTAGAAGAGTATAAAAAATTCGCAAAAATGGTACAAAAAATGGGAAAACTCAGTTTAGGCAAAGCTAATGATATGCAGAACTTTATGAGAAACCCTCAGCAGATGATGCGGAAAGTACAAAGTGCAGTCGATCCCAAAATGCTCCAGCAGCTTGGGGGGTCTGCAAACATGATGCAAATGATGAAAGAAATGAGCAAATTAGATATGGGGGAGATGATGAGCCAGATCGGCAAGAACAAGAGGGGACTTAAAAGGAAATAACTAGTTATTTATTATTGAATAAGGCATTTGCATACTGAACAAGTCATAGAAGGGTTTGAATCTTTAATAATTTTTTCATAGTCACTTAACTGATCTATAAACCCAGCATTAGGCTCGGTAATTGGGTGTTTGTGTTTAACAGTTTTCAGTGCTTTTTTACAAGTTAATCCATACTTTTTGATCAAATATGAAATTACTATAGTTGGACTTCTTGATTGCCCTTGCATACAATAAACCAAAACTCTTCCATCAACATTAACCGCTGATTCTATAAAATCATAAGCTTCAGCAAAGTACTCTCCTATATTAAAATCAAAGTTTTCTTGGATATTAAGTTTTTTATATATAAAAGTCTCAGCAAAAGAAGGGCCAACTTCACTACAGCAAATTAGCACATGAGATATCGCTGTAGACTTGAGTAAACTGAGATTTTTAGCTGCTGAACTGTTTCCAAGATAAATACTATCTGTAATCCTATTGAGTATATCAAGAGTAGGTAATCCAGTCATTTTAGATATTAATTGTTTCTATTACTAATTAACCACCAAATACCACATTACGACGAGCGATACTAGGCCCATATTCCAAATACTGCTCGCGAGTGTGGACAACATTTTTGAAATCACTTGATGAGGCGAATTGTGAAGCTCCATACCAAACTGCATATCTTTGTGTTGGAGGGGAGAATATTGAGCATTTTATAGGCTGAGGTTCCCTTCCTGAGGTTTCTCTATACTTTCTCAGTCTATCATCAATACGTCTCTGCATTTCGTCTCCTAATCTTTTATTGAAATTGTTAAACAAAGTTGTCCCTCCTGATAAGACAATATTAGAATAAAGGTCTCTTCTTAAGTCAATTGGACAGTTTTGAATTGTTGTATCAACACATTCATCTAAAGGCTTGTCCCAATCTTTAGTCAGTTTACCAGGGGAAAAGAATACCTCAGGGCCAAGAAAACGTTCTGTGCCGACTTTAATCCGCAAAGGTGTCCCTGTTGTTTTACCTACACCCTCATAAATTCTAAACTTATCACTTCCAGGGTCAGCGAACTTTTTAACTTCTGATTCCATGGTTTTGCATACATAACAGAATTTCTCTTTGATTTCCCTTCCTACATCCATTATATCTTCAGGATGAATCTGTTCTTTTCTATCCCTTAGAGCTTTGACTACATATTTGGTTATATCCCTTCCAGCTATTGGAATATGTTTAATACAAGAACTTATGACATATCCATGGGCAATTGGGATTATATGAGTAACTCCATCACCTGAGTCAATAACCGTACCTGTCAATGTTTTGTTATCTTTATATGAATTGCACCCGAATAGTGCGAGCACGGCCTGAACACCAATATATAGTCCTGCAACGTCAAAAGTCTCAAACATGATCTCAGCCATCTGCTCACGGTTTTCTGGAGGGTTCATTGGAGGCTCAGTCAGCATGAAAACATGCTCTTGAGGCTCAACTCGCATAAGAGAATAAATACTCCGCTGCCAGTACCTTTCGATTTCATCCCAGTTGTTAACTTGACCCTCACGCACAGGAAAAGAAAGGTTATGGGTTTGTTGGTTTCTGAAAGCTTCGTCGCCTATGAAATAGTCCAGGTCTTCGCATTGCATACGACTTACTGGAACACCTACCACTTCACGACATGCTATGGCTGAAGGAATTATATAGTTTGGCTCGTTGTTTCCGGCTAGACCAATTTTTGAGTACCCTGAGCCGTTGTCAAAAATCACCACTGGCTTGTCCATTTATTTATTTTCAACAATTTTTTACCTGGTTTGCCTTTTGGGCTTTGAAGGATGAAGCTTTTGAAAGATGTTTGAGTTGAGCGAAATGAAACTTTGTAGAGAAGAAATTTTTAGATTGGAAAATGGAAATAGAATTTTAAAATGTTGGAGGTTTGGTTGGATATAGAAGTTTTTAAAAGATGATAAGGTGAGTGATTTTATGGAGGAATAGAGATGTTGATTATAGGATTTTTGAGTTTATTAAGGAAATTGGTTTTATTTTGGTAAAAATTTGCTTGTGAGGATTGTTTTGGAGTAGAGGGAGTTTAATTGAGGTTTGGATTATTTATTAGAAAATAAAATATTGAAGATTTTTAAGAAAAATAGAGAGAAGATTTGTTTTAGGGCTGTTTAGATTTAGAAATTCATACTTATTAAAATATTAAATTGCATTTTTAATACAATTTGCCATCTAGTATAATTTACTATTTTCAGTATGTACTGTGGAGAAGATTCATAATATAATGAATCATATTATTTTAACTATATAAAAATCAATTGCTTTGATTCGCATGAGATTATTCATGTCAATATGAAATCAAATTTTTTTAAGTCACTTTCTTGCTCAAATGATATTTTTCTGAATTAATTTCAAAAAATCTTAAACTCTTAAACTGCTTCTTGCTTATTCCATTCAAAATATAATTTCTCTAATAATTTCAAACATCATTCCACATCTTAAAATCATGCCTTTCTCACCAATCCTCCTCAGTTCAATCTTTTTATATAAAATTAATTATAATCTACCCTGATTCTTATATATTATTAACTCAATATTGCTACAATTACAAAATATTTAATAAACAAAATCCAACATTTAACACACAATAATTAATCCATTTAAAAGTAAAACTAAGTTTATCAAATATTGCATAAAGTCATAAATTTCACTCAACACTTTATTTTCTCTGCTTTAAAACTCTTCCCTTAAAGAAATTTTATGAATACCCATAATAAAAACCTCAATTATACTCCTTACAGGACATACATCTTGTTCTAATTCAAAAATAAAAACCTCAATTATACTCCTTACAGGAAATACATCTTGTTCTAATTCAAAAATAAATATGAGCTCTTTTAACCACAATTTTTATATATATATTAAAACCTTAATCTTAATATTTTGAAATATTTATATAAAATCTATGAGTGTTGATTAATAATTTTCTATAATCGAAAAGGTTATTCTGTATATTCTGATTATTTTGTCATTGTGACTTTATGGGATAGGGAAGTTTTCCTTTACATAATAAATGGAAGAACTCAAAGTTACTGGTGGGGATTTCGTCACAGAGAAAAAAGGCAAGCTGCGAGATTCCTATCGTATTGGCAATAAACTAGGTGATGGAGCGTTCGGCAGTGTAAGGAAAATCACTCATAGAGTGACAGGAGAAATCCGTGCAGTAAAGACCATTCACAAGAAAAATCTACGTAGTGAAGAAGAAAGGCAAACATTTTTCAACGAAGTTTCCGTACTGCGAGCTCTGGACCACCCTAATGTTTTAAAACTCTACGAGTACTACCAAGATGAAAAAAACTATTACCTAATCACCGAGTTGTGCAGTGGTGGGGAACTTTTTGACCGAATCATTAGCCATGGTTCCTTCTCTGAAGCCCTTGCGGCAAATTATATGAAACAAATACTTTCAGTTGTCGCTTATGCTCATGATCGTCATATAGTACATCGAGATTTAAAACCAGAGAATTTCTTATTAGATACAACAGCAGAAGATGCTAATCTTAAGGTCATCGACTTTGGTACAGCGCAGTTTTTCACTCCTGGGACTAGTATGACAGCAAAATTTGGTACTCCTTATTATATTGCCCCTGAGGTTCTTAAATGCCACTATGATGAACGCTGTGATGTTTGGAGTGCTGGAGTGAATATGTATGTGCTTCTTTGTGGATACCCACCATTTGGAGGCTCAAATGATGATCAAATTCTTAAGAAAATATCTGTGGGAAGATTTTCATTCCCATCGCCGGAGTGGGACTTCATCAGCTTTGAAGCTAAAGACTTGATCACGAAAATGCTTACTTTTGATTATACTAGAAGGATGTCAGCAAGAGAAGCACTTCAACACCCTTGGCTTAACAATGCTAGCGCAGCACCTATAGACAGCTCAACAGCTAAAAGTATTTTCACTAATTTAACAAGTTTCCATTCTGAACAGAAACTTCAAAAAGCAACATATGCATTTATAGCTTCACAATTAGCTACTAAAAAAGAACGAGAAGAAATGCTTGATTTATTCAAATCTTTAGATACTGATAACTCAGGGACATTATCTAGAGATGAACTTACAAGAGGTTTTCATAACTTATATGCTAATGAAATCGAAGATATTGATGCTGAAGTTGATAGGATTATGAGACAAGTAGATACTGATAAATCAGGTGAAATCGATTATTCTGAGTTTGTAGCTGCATCTATGAATAGAACTAAATTATTGTCTAAAGAAAGATTAGAAGCTGCATTTAAAGCTTTTGATGTTGATGGTAGTGGGACTATTACAGCTGATGAGTTGAAGGCTATGCTTGGTAAGCATCATGCTTATGATGATGATATGTGGACTAGCATTATAAGAGAAGTTGATCAGAATGGAGATGGGGTGATTGATTTAAGAGAATTCAGTGAAATGATGCTTAAGTTCACTTAGTTAGATAAATAAACTTATGTTTGAGGCTAATAAAACTAATAAATGTTTGGACCGACGGACGGTTATGTAGGTTTTCCATCAAGAAGTAAGTTTTATGTAGAGGATTTGATGTCAATGAATAATTTGAGTAAAGAAGAAGCTGGTATTAGGAAAGGTGATAGACCAGGAGACTCGAGATCTTTGAGAACTGATGATATTGAAGGCGCAAAACCTAAGAGTGGTTTAAGAAGACAAGCTGATCAGAATATGTATTCAGGTCTAAATTTACCTAGTTATAGTAGGAAGGAGTCACCTGGACCTGGGAAACCCCCAAGAGCACCTGTAGGGAATGATGATTATATAGCTAGTGCTGCGAAATTCTTTGGTACTACACCTCCTACATCACCAAGAGGTGTAATGGGAGGAGATAAGCCAAGTATGCAAAGAGCAGGGCAAGGATATATGCAAAACCCTGAGCCTGCGTTTAATTCTAAAGATGCTGCGAATTTTTTTGGAGTTACTCCTCCGATGTCAAGAGCTGGAAACACATATGAACAGAATCCTGAGCTTTCTGCTAAAGACCTCGCAAATTTTTATGGGGTTACTCCACCTGTATCTAGAGACCAAAGAGCTAAAAATCCATATGGAAGAGAGCCAGGAGGTTACCAGCCTGAAGACTTATCAACAAAGGACTATGCGAATTTTTATGGAGTTACACCACCACAATCAAGACCTGGCCCAGGTAATCAGAACACTGGAAAATCCCCTCTAGGCTTCCAAGCTCCCAATCCAGTAAAAGATAGCAATCAAAGAAAGCCACAAGGTCAAAGTCCATATGCATATCCTGAAAATGTATACAATAATAATTTGCAATATCCTGAAGAAGTTCCAGTCAAAGCAGCAGCTAATTTTTATGGAGCAACTCCACCAATGTCTCGTCAAAACCTAGGGCCAGGTGCTCCAAGTAACGCATACCCAGCTGGCCTTTCAGATAAAGATTTGGCTAATTTCTATGGTGTAACTCCTCCACCCACAGGTAAACCTCAAGGCTATCAATATACTCAAAGTCCACCTAAAGATCCATACACAGGTGGGTTATCAGATAAAGATTTGGCTAATTTCTATGGAGTCACCCCACCACCAACAGGTAAACCTCAAGGTTATCAATATATGCAAAGTCCGCCTAATGATCCATACTCAGGTGGATTATCAGATAAAGATTTGGCGAATTTCTATGGAGTTACCCCACCACCAACAGGTAAACCAATTAATCCTTATGGGCAAAATGCACCTAATGATCCTTATGGCGGTGGAGTTTCTAGTAAAGATTTAGCTAATTTCTATGGGGTTACTCCACCACCAACAGGCAAACCAGCTAATCCTTATGGACAAAATGTATCAAATAACCCTTATGGCGGTGGGATTTCTAATAAAGATTTAGCGAATTTCTATGGTGTCACTCCTCCACCTACAGGCAAACCTGGGATAAATTCATATCAGGCTAACCCTATTGGGAACTTTGGTGGAGACCCTGGAATGAAAATTCCCCCAAGAGTTGCTCAGGTGTTAAGCCCTAATCCTATAACCCAAGTTGGATACCCAAATAAATCTCCATTAAGATCTGCTGGTCAAGGACTTACAAATAAAGATTATGCTAATTTCTATGGAGCGACTCCTCCAGTTTCATCTGGAAAACCTTATCTTTTCGGGTCTAACCAAGGAGGACAAGATCTTAATGCTTATCCTCCAGGACTATCTAACAAAGACTTGGCTAACTTTTATGGTGTAACTCCACCTCCTAGTGGAAAACCTCCTGCTGTAAATAACTACAATCAAGGGTATGAAAGAAATGAGTATCAAAGTGGGCTTAATCAAAAAGACTATGCTAATTTTTATGGAGTTACTCCACCTGCTTCAGGATATGCTGCTAAAGGACAAGAATATCCAAATAACATTACTGAAAAAGACCTTGCGAATTTTTATGGAGTCACTCCACCACAAACTAGAGGAATAAGGAATTAAATATGTTTAGTTAGACTGGAGTAATTATGGAGAAAAAGAGATTTTATAGTTGATAGGAATTTATGTATTTCTTAAAAGGATATAAAATTTATGGCGTAAAATATAGATTTTTTAGAGTTTGAGTTTATTAATATTAGAAAAACTACAGTTAATATTTAAGGAAATTTAATAAAATTATTCATGCTGGAATCATAAGCAGTATTTAACTTGTACTTACCTTATTTAAAATTTTAAAGTTGCAGTATATATTTTTTCCATAGAGCAAACTAGACAATTGATTAGGTTTGGAAATAATTTTAATTTCATTTATTAACTTTGCATCTGAATTCAGATTTTACTAATTTATTTTGCCATTTAGCTTTCATATTTTAGTAGCAAAAGACTCCAGCCATATATACTTGCTATGACTTTTAGTGAATTTATATAAATGGGAGATTTTCATTTCCCAATGTGTATTCATAGAAAAATTTGAATAGGGAGTTAAAAAGCAACTGGAAATCTTACTTTCAAGAAAAAAATTCAATTAGTCCGGATGAAGCGAAGAAAAATGTTTTTATTCACTTCATTGGAAGTGGCACAAAATATATTGGAAAATAAGGGGAAAAAATTACTACTATCTTAAGGGTTTTTAAATTCTAACCTTCAGTTAATATTTTATTCTTGAACAAATTAAACAAATCTGATAATTATTCTTCATCTAAATTAAATTCTAAATGTCAACAAACCTTATAGCATTGAAATATAAAAAAATAAATGCAAAGATGAAAAATCACCCTTAGCAAATATTTACAATTACACTGCTTTTAATACTATGATTATTTAGACTTTGATAAATTATACCTAAAATCTAAACTGAATTTTCAGCCAATTATAAAATAAAAATTTAGCTAGTCAGAATATTACATTGATATTGAAATCAAGTTTATCAAACCCAAATATTATTTCTATACCTAAATGTATGATTAATCAAATATTTCTTCCTTTAAAATCTATATCAAACAAATTCCAGCCGGGCCTCGACGATTTCTAAACTTCATTTGCATTTATAAAACCCTATATACAAGGGGGATCATTTTGCTCTTTAAAACAGAATCAAGGGGTGTCTGTGAATATCTTACTGACTATATAAAGGTTTCAATGATCTCAAACGCAAGTAAATGAGAGAAGTTATATCTATTCACGTCGGTCAAGCAGGTATTCAAGTCGGTAACGCATGCTGGGAGCTGTTTTGCCTCGAACATGGCATCCAGCCTGATGGTCAGATGCCTTCAGATAAAACAATCGGTGGTGGAGACGATGCCTTTAATACTTTCTTCAGTGAAACAGGTGCAGGCAAACACGTCCCTCGTTCAGTATTCTTAGATCTCGAGCCAACAGTTATAGATGAAATCCGTACAGGAACATACAGACAGCTTTTTCATCCTGAGCAACTTATCACAGGAAAAGAAGATGCTGCAAACAACTTTGCACGAGGCCATTATACAATAGGTAAAGAAATCGTTGATCTTTGCTTAGATAAAATCAGAAAACTAGCAGACAATTGTACAGGACTCCAAGGATTTTTAGTATTCAATTCAGTTGGTGGAGGTACAGGATCAGGTCTTGGTTCGTTATTACTTGAAAGACTTTCAGTTGACTATGGTAAGAAATCTAAACTTGGATTTACAATTTACCCATCACCACAAATCTCGACTGCAGTTGTTGAACCTTATAACTCAGTGTTAAGTACTCATTCTTTACTTGAACATACTGATGTTGCTATCATTTTAGATAATGAAGCTGTTTATGATATCTGCAGAAGGCAGCTTGATATAGAAAGACCTACTTATACAAATTTAAATAGGCTTATTGCCCAGGTCATTTCATCACTTACAGCTTCACTTAGATTTGATGGTGCTTTGAATGTTGATGTTACTGAATTCCAAACTAATCTCGTACCTTATCCTCGTATTCACTTTATGCTTTCATCTTATGCTCCAATTATCTCAGCTGAAAAAGCATATCATGAACAATTATCAGTTGCTGAAATCACAAACTCAGCTTTTGAGCCAGCTTCTATGATGGCAAAATGTGACCCTAGACATGGTAAGTATATGGCTTGCTGTATGATGTATAGAGGAGATGTTGTACCTAAAGATGTTAATGCTGCTGTAGCTACTATTAAAACTAAAAGAACTATTCAGTTTGTTGACTGGTGCCCAACCGGATTTAAATGT
>MPUH01001032.1:0-25577 GCA_001970955.1 Stentor coeruleus
TGAGATTTGCTCTAGAAGTAATTTAACACCTCTGGATATAGAATAACTATTCCCACTAACAAAGCACATTCGAATTTTCTCTCCTTCAGAAGACCGGAGTTCTGCAATAGGGGCTTTTTGGAAACTAATTTTGCACTTGGCCTTACTCATAATAGCTTTAACATTTTCCCCATTTTTACCAATAAGCCTGGCAACATATTGGTCAGGAACACTCACGAAAATTTTCAATTCATCATCATCTGGTGTGTAAGGTCTTGGCATAAGTTTTTCCCCTTTGTAAAGAACTTCATAGATTTTGCACGCGGCTTCCTGTTTAGATTCTAAAGATCCATCAACATTCACTATAGTAAATTCTTGGTTTTTTTCAGTTTCGCTATCGGAAAGCACTTTGATTTTTGCATTGCCTGCTTTTTTAGAAATGTCTTTAATTATCGACCCTTGAGGACCGATGAGCTCTTTAACATGAGTAGATAAGATTAGGATTTTTAAGGTCTGCTCTAAAGCCCCAGAAATCCCCAAAGCCCCGATAATTTTTGCAACAACTTGCTTTATCGATTTTTTAACATGTCGATGCTTTCCTGTTAATACAACTATATTTTCTGTATCTTTGCAAGGGGGGCCTTGCCCATTTACGATCTTTACTTCGACTTCATTATCAGCTTTCAACCTTCGTATAAACACTTCACCTCTTCCAACAAAGTCACTGACACACTCTTCGGCTATTATAAATTTTGCACTGTTTTTTTCGATTCCTGAGATCTTAGGCTCAGGGCTAGGTCTTTTATCCAAGGAAAAAGAGTGAATTTCTTTGATGCATTTTTCAATGTCAGAAAGCCTTCCAATGATTTTCGCTTGTCTTTCTGGGAAACCTTTGACATCAGGGAGAATTTGGATACTAGCATCAAGTTCTCTAGCAGTGAGTTTGGCAATGCTGCTCAGGTCAATCAAGTTTTGGAACGAAATATTAACTTCACCTCGTCCTCTTTCTGGGTATATTGCTTCAAGAATCAGCCTAAGACTGTCAATTTTAGCTCTGAGCGAGTTACTATATATGTAAATAAACCTAAATGCTCCATCAGTCATAGGCACTTCGTCTGATATATGCAGCCTATCTACATCAAATCTTTTAACTATCTCATGCTTGACCTGAGAAGCGTCTTCATTGAATTTCGATGCAGGAAACGAAAGAATCAAAGGAAACTGGGGGATTGGAGGACTTCGGGACCTGCTACGAGATCTCATATTTATTATTTAAATGGTTTTTTTCTCTCACCTATTGAGTTATTTCTATCGCGCAATGATGTTCTGCTAGCCTTGATTACTGGGCTTACAAGGCTTTTCATTGGGCTTCTTGTTTCTTTGACTTCTTGAAGGCAGCTTTCTACTTTTGACTCATTATTTGTAGATTTGTTATGAGGAAGAGCACCAGGCAAGTATGTATTTTTTAGATAGTCAGTTAATGGCATCAGCCCTGCACCAATTTTAACAACAACAAAGGTTTCGTTGTGTAGTTGAAGTTGGATTAGGTTATTGTTATAGGTAAACCCTTCGTCAGTTTTTTTGATAACACCTTCCATGCTGATTTTTTTTAAAGTGTCCATAAGAACTACATCTAAATCAGTTGTTTTTAGTAATTGATCTCTAGTTCTGGAAATGTTCATTTTTTCTTGAATCACGTTTTCTGATATTTCTGAGTTAAGCTTTTGCTCAATTTTCAGCTTTTTTTGCAGACTTAGAAAATTTTCCTTTTCTTTTAGGATAAGATCAGAGTTATTATAGGAAGATTTTTTTTCTTGATCTAGCTGTTCTAAGATTTTGCTAAGTTTATTAGAAATTACAACTTTGTCCATACTGCAAGCATCCAGTTTTTCCTTTAGTATTTTACATTTGTGTTGAAGGTCATTATAATCATCAACTATTTCTTCGTATTCAATTTCAGTCTCCTTAAGCTTTTCTTCAACAACACAACTTAGATCATTCGATGCATCAATTTCTTCCAATTGCTCTCCTAAAAAATTATTTTCTGTTTCCAAAGCTGAAGATATTGAAGTTTGTGATATCAATTCTGCTTCATACACCACTACTTTTTCAGTTAAGGTTTTTACAAGCTTATTATGTTCTTCCCAGCTATCCTCTCCACTTTCTTCCCATTTAGTTTTAATATTCTCAAACTGAGTAGCAAGAGTTTCTGTAAAATTTGTTGGATAATAGTCTTGACAGCTCTGACGATCATGGCAAATTTCACTATTTTTTTGATTTTTTAAGGTTAAAAGTTCAGATTCAAAAGCATTTTGATCATCAGCCATTTTTTTGGATGCTTGCTTAAGTGAATCCAGCTTATTTAAGTGCTCCCTAATTTCTCGGTCTTTATTTTGCAACATCTCAAGCAAAGAAGATTCTCTTGACTCTGAGCCAGCTAAAAATTTCGAGTATTCTTCTTTGATTTTTTTTAACTCTTCTTCATATTTTTGAGTGACTGAAAGCTCATTTTGATATTTTGATGTGATTATTTCGAGAACAGCTTGCAAGTGTTTATTGATTAATGACTGGGAAGCCCCTTGAATACTGCATCTTATGTCCTCTTTTGTGGTTTGGTCTTCAAGCATTTAAATATTAACGGAATCAAAATATGAAAATGCTTAAGGTATTTAAGTTTATTATTAAAGAGAAAGTTTTGAAGAGAGTGGGAAACTATGATTTTTGAAGGATTTAAGAGTTAGGAACTACAATTAAAATTTGAAATTTATAGGTAGCATAGAAATGAAGGTATAAAATATATATTATAAGATGCTATATTATTTGAGTATTTAAGCAAGAGTTTAATATTGTAAATAAAAAGTCACTTACTTTGTATTAGATAATGCGCGATACAATTTTTGAAGGATGATTTTGAAATATAAAATTAATCTTAATATAATCTGAAGAAGGCTAACAAAAATTAAGTTAGCAACAAAAAAATTAAACAAATTAAGTCAAATCAGGGAGTTATCTATGTCTTAAAAACTTTTCTTTACTAGAATTTATAAATGGCATTAAACCCTATCCTTGATTCAAACCTCAATCCATTGCTCTATCCTTCAGAAACAGTCATATTTAATTCAAAAGAGACCTTCTCAACAATAGAATTCATTAACGGGATAATTTTCCAAAGGGCCATTGGCATTACATACCTTACAAATGCTCGAGTTATATTTATTCACAATGACTCAGAGTTAAGAGAGCATAACTATGCTCTTCATCACAATCTTATAACAGACGAGCACCTAACTTTTATTGGAGAAATTCTAGTATTTCAAGGAAACATCAGTCCTTATGCAAATTTTATGCCCTCTTCTGGGAAGTTTAAAATTGAACTTTCTGCAAGGGGATCACAAGACTTCAAGAGACAAACTGAAAATTTTATTAGACAAATAAGGATGGTGCACAATGTACCTGTTATGCAAAGCGCAGGGCAGACGAGAAATGCATTTGTAGACCCACAAGATCCTGACTTGATGATTGTAGTTGATCAACCTTTGGACGATAATCCAAATTAGCTTATTAGATTTAGTATCTGTTAGGTCAGTTGCTTAGATTAAATAGTTTATTATCGTCTTAAATTTCTTTATATAATACTCTTCACTTAAAATAAACTTAAATTTAAAATAGCTTGCAAATTGGCTTATAAAACATACTTAATTAAGCTTAGCTTAACTGGGTAAATTTAACGTTTATAGCCGGAAAACTTTAATCTTTAATTTTCTCAACGACTCATGATGTTTTCTTAGCAATTTTAGAGTTTTCTTGTTCACGGAGAATATTCTAACGCTATACTATTATCAAATTTCCGCACTATAAAATCTAATCGTCAATTATCAGTAAAACTTGCTTCTCTGCCTACCAATACTGCAATCTGACTGAGGATTGCCTTCCATTTAATAAGTATACTGTTGCTTGAAAGTTCATGGGTGATGAGGTTGTGAATGAAAATTTCTCATTCTTACTTAATTAAAAGCAACTTTATGAACTTTACCATACATATAAAAATGCAAACATTTTCTTAAATATTTATAGCAATCATGTCATCAAATATTTTATATTCATATTAAATTCCTTAATCGAAACTATCAATCTTGATATGAGAGTGATCATTTTTAAACCTTATATATAATAAATGCCATAAAATATTTATAAAACAATTCTAGTAACCCTCAAATTTCTAAAACACATTTTATAATGAGATACAACACTAAGAACTTAAAACAAAGGACTTTTAGATTATCATAAATAAGTAAGATTAGTATTAGTTAGGAATTATCGCTTGACTATTGTCCAGCCCTTGTTAAAAATAAGTAAGATAATGGAATTTTTAAGAGTCAAAAAATACAAAAAATAAAAAGCCAGGTATTTTGTCAAATTATAAGATTATTTAATAAGCTAAATGTATTTCTGGTGATTATCTGTCTTATAATAATGAAAATAATATGGTTATGCATTTTATTAGCATGCGCTAAATCATGTGAAAATGATAATGATTGCACAACCAACCACTATTGCTATGAAGGAGTGTGTGAACATAAAGGTTTATTTCCATTGGTCGGAAACGAAATACTAGGTAGTTGCTTGATCTTATTTGCCAGTGGACTCGCTAATGCAGGAGGAATAGGGGGTGGCCCAATCATGGTCATAATATTGATAACTCTATTCAATTTTAATGCATATGAGTCTGTCCCATTGAGCCAATTAATTATATTTGCTGGATCTCTATCTGCAATCCTTATAAAAATTTTTTTGAGGCATCCTTTTAAACAGCGTCCTCTAATTGATTTTGATATTGCATTGCTGCTCTGTTGTCCACTACTAATGGGTACTACAATAGGTGTTATGGTAAATCTAGTTATTCCTCAATGGCTTATATTAGTTTTGCTCACTGTTCTTCTTGGTTACATATCAATTGATACTTCTTTTACAGCAGTAAAAATATACAAAAAAGAAAGCACAACTAAAACAAGTGTTAGACTCCTTTGTCCAGATTCAGATGTTTTGAGTTCCTTTAGTGAAACAGAGCTTCCCCCAGAACTAAAAAAAATCTACAACGTTGAAAAAAAAATCATGCCTCCAAAGTCGATTGCATTGATAATCCTTCTTTTTATCTTTGTTGCGATTGTCTCTTTCATCCGCGGAAGTAAGAATTTCAATTCAATTGTAGGAATTTCTTTTTGTTCAGGAGGCTACTGGTCTGTAACAATCATAGCCTTTATCATCCTCTTGGTAATTTCAATTTATTTCGGATTTTTCATGATAGGAAAGCATATTATTAAGAATAAACTCGGTTATGATTTCGATACAATGGATCTCAACTGGACTATCAAAATGATTCTTATAGTATGTATTGCTGGGTTTATAGCTGGATTAGCTGCTGGGATTGTAGGAGTTGGTGGTGGACTTGTAATGAATCCTGTGATGCTAAGATTAGGTCTGCGTCCTGAGGTATCAACAGCAACGTCAAGTTTTATGGTTTTATTCACTGCAACAATATCAATGTTGCAATATGCAGTTGCTGGCAAGTTAAATTTTGTTTATGGCTTATGGGCACTTTCTTTTTCTTTGGTAGGATCAATTTTAGGGGTGCTGGTATTGAAAAAACTTGTCGAAAAGTATAAAAGGGGGAGTATTTTAGTGTTACTTCTTGCGCTTATTATGGGAATTTGTGCCATTATTATACCGACTTATGGGATTATTCAATATATGGGCAAGTCAGGGGAAGATAATTTTAAGAGTTTTTGCAATTAGTGTAGAATAGATTAATGATAGTAAATTCCACTTCGAAATGCTTTTTAGTAAATTATTATATTGATTTTAGATAATTTTTAAAAATGCTTTTAGAAAGTTTTCAGGCTAAAAAATACTATATTTTTTCTATGCGGTGAAAGAAGCTTAATATTAAGTTTAAATACAAATTTAACGCATTGAAATAATTTTGTGAGGATGCCAACTTTTTAACAAAAAAACACTAGTTTCTATCAAAAAAATATATTATAAAAACCAACTATCTATATATAGTTTTATTATCAAAAGAAAATTCAATGCATGACCACTGAGCACTACTTATTTTTCGTATTAGCAAAAGCCTTGTATAGTTATTAATATATATGATTGAAATAATAATTCTTTTATGAAATAAATCCAATTGCTTACTACTAATCCAAATTAATTCAAGTAAGAGATTCAAAACTATTAGGGTGAGTTTTTGCGGAATGAGTCAATTCACATATTTTTTCACAACTCTCTTAGTTTATTTCTTGACTTCTAATTTTTCTTTTTATAACAGACCAAGTACTTTGTTTGTGTATGTTTCAGGAATATCTGCCTCATAGATTAATAGATTATTCTCCCAAAAATAATCAATAACATCTTCATCAGCCCTAAACTTTTGAAAAGATTAAATCCTTTATATTATTAATAATATCTATATATGTAAGTTTAAAACAAGTTATTAGGTTCTTAATAAATTTATTGGTAAAAGTCTATACTAGTAATTATAATTAAACTAGACTTAGTCATGCTGATGCCAAACTTTTTTAACTGTATTTTCTTTGAAAGTTGGATAAATTATTATTTTTAAGCTTTAGACATGAATAATGCCTTATACAAGAGAGAAAAATAAATTCAACAGCCACCTAATATCATTTAGATGTTTATAAAATTTAAATTTAGCCTTTAAACAATTAAAAAAAAGACAATTTTCAGTATAGATCTTAGCAAAATGCAACTGCACTTTCTTGATAACCTTTAGATAAATTTATTTGCATACGAAAGTTTAAGTCTGAACTTGAGTTAAATACGCATTGAAAAATGGGTGTTTATAATTTAAATGAGTATTTCTTTGCCGCATGATGAAAGAATTGCAAGGCTTTCTGAAAGATTAGGGAACTTGCAGAATAAGATGGATTCGCATAAACTTCAGAATATTGAAGGGCTGGATACTAAACTGAAGGGGATTGAGGATATATTCAATGACTTTCAAGACCAAGCAAACAGGAAGTTCAATGTTTTGAAAGATCAGCTTTCTAAACTGCAGAAAGGGATTGAGGAAGAGGAAGAGTTTAGAGAAAGCTTAATTGAAACTAAAACAAAAGAAGTACAGATAATGGAAAACAAAATCCGAAGTATTCTTGAAAGTGAATTCAATTCTCGCAGAGAAGCTGAACAGCGTCTTATGGCACAAATAGAAGAAAAAACTAGTATGATCAAAAATGAACTAAAAAAAGAAAGTCAATTACGCCAAGAATCTATTGAAACTTTGCAACAGTATTTGGAGGTAGATATCCCTAAGATTCACGAAACATTAAAATCAGAAAGCGAAGAGCGTGAACAAATGGAAGCTGCTATAATGAAGCAATTTCATGAAGATATTGACAAGCTATATGCAGCTTTATATAGTGAAAAGAAAAATAGAGAAAAGAGCGAAGAAGGTTTGCAGGAATATTTGAAAGATGTTGTTTTGAATTTGAAATCTGAAATTGATAAAGAAAGGTCGGAAAGAGAAAGTACTGAAGAAACATTGTTAGGACTTTTAGAGGCAACATGCACTAAGTTGAATGCTGCATCTCACCTTTAGTTAATTTAGAAATTTGATTAGGAGTTTTGTGCTTTAATATCATTGTTGTTAATTAAAAAAATCATCAAATAAATTCTTCTCCTCTTTCAAATGCAAAGCATCTTCCCCATAATACCATCAGAACTTCATCTCCAAAGCCTAAAACTCTGTAATTTTAAGCCAATAATATAATACCCTATCTAAGCTTTTACTACCGATTTAAATTCCTTTACGTCAATAGCACCATCTTGATTATAGTCCATAGCTTCAAGTATTCTCCTTGCTTCTTCTAAGGAAATGTCAATGTTATGTTCCTGCCCAGCTGCAACAATGTCTTCAGCATATAAATAGCCCTCTCCTTTTTTATCAAACTTATTGAATATAGAAGTCAATGCATCTTCACTATTAAAAGGATCCCAGTTTTTTGCCACAATTTCCTGAAGATCCTTTTGAGAAATTTTCCCCTTACCTTGTCGATCATAAATCTCCAAAACTTTAGTTACTTCTTCACTAAATTCCCCATATCCACTCTCAGTGACATAATACACAACATCTAAATATTGCTTACCTTCGATTGAGGCTGAATCAATACTCTTTAACCTCAGAGAGAACCAGATAAACTCAGCAGGAGTCTTTGGTTTTTTAGACATACTTGACATATTTATTCAATTTAAATTTTAGGCTATTTTCAAAATTATTTTCTTTACATCTTAGCACTTTTATCATTCAGGGCACTATAAGCTTTTCAGCATAGCATCGATTTTTTAAAAATTGGATTTTATGTTGGGTCCATATTTGTGTGCAATTATTGAATATGCTGATAATTTAATATGCATTTCGCTAAGGAAAGAAGTAAGTTTGCTTTGTTGTTTTAAGATTTTGGATTTTTAAAAGATTTTATTTGTAGTCTAAATATGGATGACTCTGCTATAAAACATGAGGTACTGTATTACTCTGATATGCAGGAGTACTTTCGGCCAGCATTATTCCTGTTATATGCTTAGATCTCATATTATGGAAAAAGAACTTGGAAGAGTTTTTAAGGATGAAGAAGTTGAGATGAGTAAGAATTATTTTTGTGTTCTAGAATAAGGCATTCGATTATTATTAGGTTTAAGCACAAAAACTATTTTTTTTAGATTATGCTTACTTTTAGTTAGGGTTCAAGCACAATTTTTTTCTAATACTTAATTCAGTATAAGCTCGATAGTAAAAGACAGTAATTAACTAAAAGTTTCTGTAATGCATACAATAATCAGGTTTATAAACAATGAGTCAAGAAATTATTGAAGTTATGGAACCTGAACAAGATGATATCATTCAAAGCTGGTGCAGCATATCTGAGGCTGGAAATCTTAAGGAAGGATATGATATGGAGAGATTTACTGATTCTCCAAGAAAGGACTTCCAGTGCCCAATATGTCTAGGAGTTGTTAGAAATCCCCTTGAATGCTCACAGTGTGGTATTCTTCTTTGTAAAAAGTGCGCTTTTAGTTGCAGTAAACCCCAGAATCCTTTCTTTATTATGACAAGTTCAGTTCTAAAATTTAATTGCCCAATATGCAGAAGTAGAGCTGCACCAAGAGAGCCAAGTTCAATATTAAAAAAAATTATAAATTCTTCTGTTGTTTATTGCAAAAATAAATTACACGGATGCCCAGTTTCTGAAGCACTAGGAGAAATAAAAAACCATGAAAAAGAATGCAAGTTTAAAGCTATTAGATGTGCTAATCATGGCTTTTGCGATAAGCAGGGCAATAAAATTGACTTCATTTCAGTAGAATTTTCAAAAATGGGAAAAGGATCTTATCCTACTAAATCAAAATTAGTTTGCAGTGATGTGTGCAGGAAAGTTGTGATTATGGACCACTTGCTAAAAACTGATCAGTCAGAAAAGGCTATTAATGAATATAGAATAGTATTGGAACAGCTAAATAAGATTAGTTCTTTTTAGTATGTAGATTGATGTTTTTAAAGGTAGTAATTTTCGTTTCTTCAAGGTAAACAGCAATTGCATTGTTTAATTTCAATAAAATCATAGCATTACAAAATAGGATTATGTGATGTAGACAACTAATCATATTTTAATTAAGTATATTTCTTATTAGCTCTTGATTTTTTTTAGGAATAATGCATTATTATTAAATAAAGCATAATTATTAATGTGATCTATGAAATTCCCTCAAGAATATCACTTAAATTTTTTGGATATTAAAGTTTAAAGTAGGTAGTAGTTAAGGTGGCATGGTTTAGACTTGTCCGATCGAGGTTTGTTTGTCCTACGATTTCTTTCTTTAGGCAGATTCGGTATATTAAACCACTCGTTGTCGCTGGTTATGTGACTCTTTATTTGGCTGAGGAGGTCTTTACTGTTTCTTTTGGATATTGCATGGTATATTGTAGCTGATAAAATTTTATCCTTTACTATTTATTAATTATTACTGAAATATTTTAGTTTTTTGTATACTCCATCCTTGTCTTAATTATTTATAAACCATTATTTCCGATTAAGTTTTGTCTTATACAAACTTATTCTTGCATAATTTTAATATAATGCAATTTTGTATGCTACCCTTTTCAATATAAATAATTAATCAAAATTTAATTAATAATCAATTTTATTCGCAAAGCTTAAATAAAAACATAGTGCATTCATATTTTTAGTATTAGTCTTAGAAATAATAATTATCTTTATCTAATAATGGTTCATTGTCAAAATTTTATTCAAATGGCTAATAAATAAATGGGTGAAGAAGAAACTAGAGCTGATATCTCATTAGTTATTTTGAAGGTAAAATCAATATCTGATGATATTGATAAAAAAGTTTCTAAAAGTGAAAGCAATTGCATAATTTGTGGTATTCCCTTCTCTAAAAAAGGAACATCCCAAACATCCAAGCACGTTTGGTAATTTTTATTCAGTCGTTTTTGCTACCATGCTTGTTGTGCTGCATGCTCTCCTTTGACAGCTATTCATCCTGAGTCTAATGAATCCGAAAGAATTTGCTTAAAATGCTATACATCCCACTTAAAAGCTTCGGTAGATGAAGAAAATGAGAAAAAAAATCAAGAAATTATTCGTGATCAAATACAAGCTATTCAAAGAGAAACTATTGAACTTCATGGAAAAGAATTAGAAAAAATTAAAGAGGATTCACGCAATCAAGAAAGACATTATAAGGATCAAATAAGTAAACTCAATAATGAAATTCAAGAACGCGAATCAAGAATAATGAGCATGTCATTTGAAGAAAACAGAAAGTTAAGCGAAAAAGATCAATCTATTTCTAAATTTATTAAGGATATGAAAGATATAGAAGAAAAAGGAAAAGAGATTGAGAAAAATAATAAGACTATTGAAAACCAAAATTTCAGTCTTGAAGATGAACTAAAAAATTTGCAAACCCAATTAAAGAGCTTAGAGACTTTTAACACTAATTTAGGGAAAGAGAATAAAATTTTGCAAGACAAAATAAAAAATATGCAAAATGAACTAGAAAATAAAGGCAAAATTTACACTCCAGAACCTAAATCTGGGTGCATGAATTCATGCGTTATTTATTAAGTAAAAGGCTTTAAGTAGGTTTAAACAGAATATTAGTTCTTGCTTATAGTCTAGTTTGTAATAAGAATATAAAAGCATTAAATTATTAGCTGATATCTAATTTTGCATTTAAACTTTATTTTATATTTATCCTATATACAACCTAATAAAATTTCAAGCATAACTCCTATACAAATTTTATAGATTTAATTAAAATGCGCAATATTGAATTATGTAGTACCTCTTAAGTAAAATAAAATAAGAAATGAAATTCGATAATTTAAATTTAGCATTACTATAAGATACCTTAATCATTTTATTAATTTAATTCAACGATATGAATAAATCTATATAACCCTAAGATATTATGCTATTTTAAAATAAACTTAAAGCTCATTAAATTCAAGTAATCTAATTTAATTCTCAATAATGTCAATAAGTTCTTGTTTTAACTCTTGCATTAAGGAGTTATTTTAACCTATTCTTCATTTCACTTGATTAAGAGTATTTATTTAATAAGTTGTATGACCTTTGATGTGCATCTAGTGCAATAGCTGTTAAAATGAAACAGTTAGTTTCTTATGATCGTGAATTAGGTATAAGCTTGTGATGGATTCTTAGCTAAGACTTTGATTATCGTAAAAGAAAGTTGCAATTATGCAAGAAGAGATCATTGGAAATATAAAGTTCTTGTAGACCAGGATCTGGCATAAAAGCTGAATATTAGAGTTTCTATTTTCAGAGGGGCTTTTCTGTCTAAGTAATGCTAACCATATAAGTTTATCCAAATATGGAAAATTTACTTCTTCTCAAAGCTTTGGAGGATGAAGCTTTTGTTTCTAATTTTGTCTAGAATATTAAATATTCTATTCATTCAACATTCTCCTAAATATATAAATAATTCATAATGCCGATGCATATATTGTAAATACAAAGTTTGTTTATACTCTTAATAAGAGCATAATATAATGTTTTATGCTCATGAATATGCCTGATATGCTATTAATAAATGAAATTTTGGTCTAGACTCGTAAATTGGCTTAGGTCACTTTTTTGGAACCAAGAGCTAGAGTTGTCTATAGTAGGACTTCAAAGTGCAGGGAAAACAACATTTGTTAACGTTCTGGCAACTTCAGAATTCGATGAAGATACTATTCCTACTATCGGATTTAATCGGAGACACATCAGAAAAGGACGTGTTGAACTTAGACTTTGGGACTTGGGTGGGCAGCCAAAGTTTCGTGAAAGCTGGGAAAAATACTGCAGAGATGTGGACTGCATTGTGTTTATTGTTGACTCTGCTGATCATGGAAATTTAGAAGTGGCTAGTGCGCAGTTGCACAAACTCTTGTCCTGGCCCTCTCTTCAAGGTATAGGTTTGCTTGTACTAGGAAACAAAAATGATTTAGATGGAGCCTTAAATGAAGAAGAACTTATCTCAGCATTAAATCTCCAGTCTATTACAGGGAGGACTGTAGCTTGCTATAGCGTTAGTGCTAAAAATCAGAACAACATTGATGTAGTCCTCAGATACTTAACTAACTTGCCTAAAAAGCAAAGAACTTAATCTTATTATTCTAGTTATATTATTTTGATTCTCTGAGCTTTTGGGATATATTATATTCTATATTGGTTAATAAGCTTTTTTGATATTTTAACTTATTATTATTATGAGAAAATATATCTTGAATCAAAAGAAAATTTCCATGTTAAGCAAGGAATATTAATTAAAAATTGCATGGCCTAATTATTGAGCATTGATTATGATTTCTTCATCACTGAGATACTTGAAGTATAGACAAGAGTTAGAAGTCACAAGCTCAAAATTCGTATAAAGGAATGCATTTTTATATTTTTTGATTCCTTCATTGTGGAGATATAATTGTTCTTTCATAAAATGCACTCTGTTAGAAAAGTCTGTTGATGATGAAAGAAATAAAATAATTTCTTGATTTAATTCAAAATTCAAAAATTTGCTTGCTAAATAAAGTGCGCAGCCTGTTTCCAAAGAGGGATGATTTTGCAAATTACTAAATAGCTGAAATATAATCAGCAAATTTTCGGTAGCTTTTCTTATATAATCTGGCACTCCATATATCCCACATATTAACGTTAAAAAGTCCACACAAACAGGCATATCAATCTCAAAGCCTAATGTTATCAAAATTATCTTTTCCATATTGATAATATCTTGAGCTTTTATTTTTCCATGCCCTATAGCTCTGACAAAGGTTTTTAGTCTGCAGCTCACAACATCTTCTAATTTGGTTGCAATGAACATGCAAGTAATTCCTATTAATAAAATGTCATTATTCATATGCTGAGTGCAACTAAGCTGAAGATACTTGTCCATTATCTTCACTGATAAGAAAAAAGTTTTGATGCTCAGCTCAAACTTTGTTATCACTTCAATCATCCAGTCTACCATCTTTGCTCTCAAGGATTCATTAATCTCATGCTTATTCAAAGCATTCTGGATTAGCGATACTTTTTCCTTAGCCTTAAGGAAATTCATAACTTGATCTAAAAACATAAGCTGAGAAAGACTACCCTTCATATTAAAATTTTATTAACTAAGATCGATAAACTTCATTTAAATTTGACTAAAATGCTATATTGTATCTTATAAAGATACGGCCACAAGAGCTTGCATTTCACAAAAGAAAGCTACCTTAATAATAGAATAGTAAGACAAATTATTTATACGCTTAAGATAAATCTTATTCAAGGTTCTCTTCAATAGGACTATCAATATGCTGTATTTCACGAATCTGCAAATTAATTGTAGCTCTATTGCTCAAGGCTTCATTATAATTATTTGCGAACTCAGGCTGAGTGAAACAAGAAATATCATCACCAGCAACTTTATTATTTTTGCAGCAGCACATATTTTTAAAACTCCAAGGTTGCTTGTGCACTATATGTATTACAGTTCGACTCACTTGAATTGTTGTATCTGTATTATCTTTAACGTTTATACTATTGCTAAGCTTAATTAGTGTTCCAAACTTGCTTTTGGTATCTTCTAAATAAAACTCATTACCACAGAGCTTTACTTTACAATGTTTTCTGCTTACTGAAATATCAGATATTTTTATATCACAGTCATGCCCTCGACCAAGATTGCCAGACTGTTCATCATCTAATGAAATAACATGCAATCCTTGCTTTTGCATTTTTTCAGGGCGAAACTCTTCGAACATTATGAAACTTTTTGATGGATAATTTAGGCTTATCAAGCTTATTTGCTGATTTTGGTAATGGACAAATGATGGTAGCGAAGAGTTGCACAGCTCACATGAAAGATCTTTTATGTATACTGACATACCTTTTTCAGTAACCCTCGAATTTAATTTACTTTTAATCCATTCTTTTAAGCAGTTCAGATGCACATATTTCATAGTACCAGCGCATTTGCATGGACAAATAAGAGGATCATCTGGGCTGCTGGACTCAGACAAGCAAATCCTACAAGGAGCACTGTCAGTAGTTTCCCCAGCGTTGCTTATTTCTTGTTTGTAATCTACTTCTTCATTGTCAAAGTGATTGAAGAAATCAGGCATTGAACTTCGAGACAGAGTTTCTGGGTGGAGTGAAATTTTTTGAACACGCAGACGAACTCTACCTAATTTTATCCAGTCCCCTTCGTTTAATTTGTACCCGTTATTATTTTTCCCTTTGATTCCTTTGATAACAAGCCACATTTTCTCACTGGCCTCTTCTGCCATGAGATGCACTTGGAAATCAGAAGACTTTTGCTCAAATTTAATAAGTGAAGTTGAATCTTCCTTTTTTTCTTCAGTAGTGATGTAACAATTTGAGTCCTGCCGACAAAGAAGACAAGTGCTATTGATTTTGAAGTAAGATTTCTGTATTTGCTTAGATTCATAGTCGAAAAGTCCGTGAGTAGCTTTTTCCCAGGTCAAGGCCTGAACATCTAAATATGAGCCTCTCATGTTTTTTTTTATATTTGATTATTTTTTTCCAGCTATTATTAACGATGCAGTTTTTCTGTCAGCAAAGACTTTAAATATATATTTTTTATCATTTATGCCTTGTTAAATTCATTTATAATTCTTATATTATCCCACTTTTAGTTTTTGAGTATAAAATTTATACTTTGATTGTCAAGATGCGCAAATTTGTTAGGCTTCACTTAAATAAAAATCAGTAGTGATATAATATGATGCTAATTTATTATAAGATAATTTCAATTTCCAGATATTAAAAGAATGATAATTTTATAATAAAGCTCAAAAAGCAATATTGAAGTTAGTTAAATTATTGTAAAGGTACTTTTATTATATATATATTTGTTCTCTAGATAAGATTAGCTCTAAATTTTGTTAGTAAATTAATTTTAAAGTTTTAAAAGTCTAAATTGCACATAATTTTATGTGTGATTTTTTTACTAATTGTTTATATAGTTTATGCTTGAAAAAATTGAATTTAATGCAAACAAAATAAACTTCAATTTCACACCCAATTATAAAAATAAATTCAAATATAAAGATTTGATTTTAAATTTATGTATCATTCAAAACCTAAAATATAATTGGTAATATTAAATATACTAAAAAAAGCTATGGAATTTTTTGATTTTCAATATATAAATTTGACTAATTATGGATGATTCATGCATATAAGTAATCACTAATCTGTGGATGCTGTTAGAACCTAAGTTTGCATAAAAGATACAAAAAAAATAAAATAACTTTAATTTTTATCATATTTATACACTGCGCAATAGTTCTATTCGAAAATTCAATCCATTTATTTCAAAAATACTAGCTTCGAGTTTATATATATTATAAAATCATCATAATAATATGATCAAATTAATATAGCATTAAGAGCATATCCAATTATTTCTATTACTCTATCCTCCACAGCATACACAGTTTTTATTGTTATGGATTGAATCCCTTGGGACCTTGTCAATCTTCTTAGTACTTCCTGTGTAAGAATTTTTCTCGCTTACATTATCAGGGGATTTTATTATAATTTTGAAAATTTCTCTTAAAATAGTGTTAAAAGCATGTTCAACATTGCTGGCATCCATAGCAGATGTCTCAATCAACCCATAATGATTTCTGCTTGCAAATGCATTAGCCATTTCAATAGTAATTTTTCTATCTTCCTTATCAGATTTATTGCCAATAATCAAAGTTGCGATAATACCTTCAGCATGAGTCTTGAGTTCCTTTATCCACTTAGGCAAATTGTTGAAACTTTCAAGATTTGTTATATCGTAAACTACTAAGGCGCCAACAGCACCTCTGTAAAAATTTGGAGACATAGACCGATATCTTTCCTGGCCAGCAGTATCCCAGATTTCAGCTCTAATAGCTTTTCCATCAATAACCAAAGTCTTTTGATCACTGTTAAAACCAACTGTATTACGAAGATTCAGAGAAAATTGGTCTCTGGTAAACCGCGTGAGGAGATTAGTTTTTCCTACACCAGAATCCCCGACTACTACAATTTTAAACGAATAGTCTGACTCTCCTTCTTTTCTTGCCATATTCGAAGATTATTTTCTATGTGCCCTAATGAGAAAATTGTTTAGGTGAAAATTATACAGTAAGAAAGTTGGAAGTGAATATAGGAAAAAAGGGGATAATAAATGGCTAAAGGGTTTTGGAATGTATTAGGAGAAATTGTATGGGTTATATAGGACTATGAAGGACAAAGGCTAGCTGAAAAACTATATAAGTACATCATTTTTATCAGCTGCATTATTGGATTTGTTATTTCAATTATCACAAAGCAGTTTATGTACACTGGTTATGCTGCGCTTTTTTCTACGTGCTTTTCAATTGTTTTAACATTCTTCCCTTGGCCGTGGTATAACAAGCATCCCCTTCAATGGGCCACTAGTGATTAATAGGCTTTATTTCATTTGGTTTATGCTTAATTGTAGTTTTTAAAGTATGTGAATAAAAAATTTTCAGGTATTATACCAGCTTTAGTTATATCTCAATAGTTTTTTCTATTATAATTATAAGACTTAACTTCAATTTTTTAGATAAAGATGCAATCGTTACTAATAAGCTTTAAAAAAACTAAAAATCTTAATTTGTTTTTTCGATATCTATTCAGCTAGTTATCTTACTATAAATTTTCGGATGTATAAAATCAAAAATATAATCACTTGAGTCTGCTTTACAAATTAAACTTACCATTAATCAATCAGTAAAGTTTATTCTTAATAAATTCACCATTTACATCTTGAACTAAGACTATAAGAAAATCATTTGTTGCAACAATTCAAATGCATCTTTTCTAACTTTAATTTATGCAATAAAATAATTTTTTCTCACAAAAACCAAAGAACCTAATATAATGCTCACAAGCAATATATCCTAGGGTTTCCGCATTTCATATATAGAGAGAAAAATAAAATTACCAAAGCAAAAAGTGAATATAAATGGATGAAGTATATGATGGTAAGGAAATGAATATCAAGCATGACCTCTATCTTTCCCCTTTTGAAAAGTACAAACTTTATGGGATTTTCCCTTGGGCTTTCTTTATCTCATTAATGCTTGTGCTTACAACAACTTGTCAAGTGCTGTTTGTAATAAATGTTAACAGTAACTATAGCTATCAGCAACTAATATTATGGAACAGTGTGTTTTTAAACTGGGATGTACAAGGTTCAGATACAAGTCTGACAAATAGTTATCATATATTTCACATGTCAAAACTTCATACCTATGTAAAAACTTCAGTTGAAGTAATAGCTACATAGCGATACTATGATATAAACAGCAATACTCTTGATAACTATGATTATTATTATGAAGATAATGGGACTAAAAGACCTGTGAAGCTTTATGTGAACTTTGCAGATAGAGACAAAGCCAAAGATAGAGGATTTAAAACTGAATATGACCTCAATCCTGTATATTTAGGTCCTTTTGATGAAGAAAACAACTTCCGTTTTCTTGATATTGTTGATACATTTTCATTAGAATTCAAACTTAAACACAAACTTGATGATAATTTCCCTACTTCCAATAGATGCTTTACTTGGGCTATCACACAAAATTTTCATTATTCTAATCATGGACCTATAACAGTAAAACTAGACACTGACAGAGGTATATGCGGAGGAGACGAGAGTATTTTTTATTTAGATTTCTTCAACAATAAGTTCATTTTACTTAACTTTATGGTTCTTGTATTTGCCATATGGTCCATTGTGCTAATAATGAACTCTGTATATAATCGAGTGAAAATTGTTAGCAACTTCAAGCACAGAGCTTCTATAACAGGAGTTTGGGAGTCCTTAAGCTTGAAGGAAAGGCTTAAGTTTATAAGCTTATGGAGTGTATTCAACTTTGCATCAAATATTTGTCAGATACTTGGGGCGATAAGCTCAATTTTTAACGGGAATATTGTCTTGCAGGTACAAGAAAGCACAGTTGGATTTGGTTGTTTTATGGCTTGGGTTGGGATGATTCAATACTTGAAGCCAAATCCAAACGCTTATACAGTGGGAAATACTTTGACTAGATCTTTCGGTACCTTAGGCCCTTACATAATAGGCATTTTGCCTATTTTCTTAGCTTTCGTATTTTTTGCCATGGCAGTATTATGGAAAACTGGAAATTACAATAGCTTGTCCTATGCTATGACTTTACAATTTGCTATGCTCAATGGAGACTCAATATACAGTTCTTTAAGCACCGCAGTTGCAAATAATAACTTCTTCGGTATGCTCTATATGTATACATTTCTTGTTTTTTTTATATGGTAACTTTAACACAGCGTAATTCACAATATTTTTATAGCTATCATTAGTGATAGTTACGAATCATTAAAAACCAAACCAATAAAAAGAGGAGATGAATCAGATAAGTCAGATGATGACCTTGACCAAAGTGAGTTTTCACCACCATCAAGTGTCTTAGTGAAGTCTCCAAAGCAAGGAAAATATAAAAAAGGGAAAAAAATTAAAAGTATTGACTAGGTAGAAGACAAGGCTAAAAAGGCTTTCCGGAACTTGCTTGAGGAAAAGGTCTTGCCAACACTGCTTATAGATCCTCGAACAAGTTATTATATAAAGAAAATACATAGTATCACTAAAAAGATCACAAAGAAAATAGAAAAGATGAGCACAATAGCGGCAGGCGATGATTCAGGAGAAACAGATACAAAAATTCTCCAGGAAAGAATACAAGATTTACTCCTTGTGAATTTAGAAAAGTTTATAGATAGGCTTAGACAGCCTTAGCTGTCTTCTTATAACATTATAGTTAGACTGCTAGCTTAAATTTCTTATTAAATCTTCTCTTTGCTGTTTATATCAAATTACGGTAAACATTATAGTCATATTAAGCTCAAAATCATTGCAACAAAGAAAGCCCAGCCCAGAAAAAAAATTTTTCCTCCAATAGTAGTTACTGTAGAAAGAATGATTTTCATGTCAGGATTTTATCCTATATAATTTGTTTGTACAAGTGTCGAATTAAAAAGTGTCTCATCATCTTTCTCTAGTTTATCATTGATTTTACCATAAAGTTTCCTAAGCTTGTTTGTAGCAGATGCTCTTATCAAAATTTTAAAGTGAGGTTAATAGTAATTAATTAAAACTTAATTTTATTCTAAGCATTTTTTTTAATAAAACTTAATTGATACATAATTTTATTTAGTAATTCTATTACTCTGTATTGATATTTTTTATGCCTTCTAAATTGCTAATAGCAAGGATAATGCTCGATAATATAAACTAAAAATCATTTTGAGAAAAAAACCATCTTAGATTATGATTTTGCCTTCTAACCTTGCTGCATTTGCGAGGATTATTTTAATTAAGAGGATTGTCCCAGTTTGCAGATAATTTGAGCTCTATTTTTTGATTCTTTTTTAATTTAGATGAACTTTCCAGTATAACTTTTTAGCTATTTTTGTTATAGAAGTTCTCATCTAAACTCAATACTTTTCATCAGCGAATCAGGATATTCATAATTCTGTTTTATACTTATTTCATCGTTAATTGCCCAAGATATATCTTCTATATATATATCTTTTATATTAAAATTATTATATAGGATTAGCTAAATTTAGTGCAGCTTAACTTTCTGGCAATAATCATCTATTATAGTTTTATTTTTCGTATAAATATACAAGTTTATCGAGTTGATCTTTTGGATTAAATGAAGATAAATATCTTGTAATTAATTATCAAGCACTAAGTAATTTTTGCTTTTTATTTAAGTTATTTTTCTATGATTTTGGTAGTAATCCAAATGCAAATGTAGACAAATACTGGACTATTTATATCTTCTTTGAGTTTTAATGGCCTTTTACTTATGATATTATTTATATTAGTAAATTCGATTCCATCAGAAATCAACTTAACAATTTGGAAATTGTAGTATAAAATAAAGCTCGAAAAGATCAAACGAATAAAGAATAAGACTAAGACTAAGAAAATATTATAGCACTAAAGGTGTTGGGGATATAAATAACTATCTTGAGATTAGCATATCTCCAGCTTTCTTTAGTCCTTCTAGTATTTTCTTGTATTTAATCTATATTTTTTATAGATAGTATAATTCAGACACATTCTACTAGTGATTAAAGGAATATACATAATCTAAAAAGAAAAAGGATGCTTGATTAGGAAGAGGGATATTAAGGGAATAACTTAACTATTAAGAGAGTTTTGAGCAACGAGCTATGAACTCCTCAATTACTGGGCTATAGTTGCGAGCTGGAAGGGTATCAAGCACACTTTTCAGTTCAGCCCATGCTTTGGCCTATTTATGAATCACTGATTCAGGATTGACATGCGGGTGCTCATGTCCATGCTCTTCTGGTAGAGGCAAGGGATCATCTACATAAAATTTACAAGGGCATTCAGTATGAATAGTTCTAAGTGGGAATCTTATCAGGCCAATTGTACGTCTCAGCATATTATAATGGCTAATTTTTCATATTTCTTTTCTTACAACTTAAAGGTCATATTAACTTAAATCTCTTCAAGCATGCAATGAAACAAATGCCTCANAACTTAAATCTCTTCAAGCATGCAATGAAACAAATGCCTCAGTGCTTTTGATTAACTAATATCTTCATTATATATTTACCTATATCTTTTTTAATTTTTGTTGTCCCTTTTCTAAAATTATTTCAAAACATACAGTTTTCATATCTCAACACAAAAAATTGAATAAAACTCAGCATGTNAGTGCTTTTGATTAACTAATATCTTCATTATATATTTACCTATATCTTTTTTAATTTTTGTTGTACCTTTTCTAAAATTATTTCAAAACATACAGTTTTCATATCTCAACACAAAAAATTGAATAAAACTCAGCATGTTCATAAAAAAAAATCAAATAAAGTCTTTCTATCATGATGTCTATCTATTTAACCTTAAACAATCCTTCAACCAATTCGTTTATTTTGATCTTCCCGTCTTCTGATATGCCAAAGTCCTTGTACACCAACTCAACTTCTTTTTCTTGTAAAGGCTCTCCTGCGTTGCACAACGCGATTTTCAATTCCTTAGTATCCACATAACCTTCCATACTCTTATCAAGGCTTCTAAAAAACTTTAAGACTTCCTCTTTATTCGTCACACAATTCAATTTGCACTTATTCATCAGCCTTTGAAGCTCGTCAAGGGTTATTTTCCCGTTATTATTCTGAGCTTCTTCCTGAAGCTCTTGAACCTCGCATTCAGTTGGATTCATACCAATACACCTTAAAGCTGTACCAATATCCTTGACATCAATAACTCCCTGCTTAGTCTTGTCCAAGTAGTTGAAAACATCTTTAATCTCTTGCATATTATATATTCAAATTTAACCAAGTAACTTTTTTAAGTATATCTATTTATTGATTTAGGATATATTTTTAAATAAGTTTAGTGATGTTATTATTTAAATATTTCAGTCATGATGTGATGTTTAAACTACTTTGAAAAATTTGCCTTGATAAATTAATAAAAGTTGTATAATTAAATTGAAGTATGTAATAATTCGTCTAAAATTACATAAGAACTTAGAAAACTATCTACTTTATGCAGCATCTTAAATTATTAATAAATTGAAATTATGTCGGAAGCCCATAATAATAGTCTTGCTAAAAGTATTTGCAAATTTTCTGCAGCAAAACCTCTTGAACGAGTATTATCAATAAGAAAGCCTCCTGTAGTGTTAAATTTCCCAGAGCCTTCAATACCCAAGCTGAGAATACCAAGGCATGCTTCAATGAGCTGTAAAAAAGTTAATGAGGAAGTAATTAAGCAAGATGCTCTTACAAAGCGGAGTGCTGAAATAACGCATTTCATAAAAAAATTTCCTTCACTTAAAAGGAAATTTAAGCAGTATTCACCACTTTTTAAAGGAAGAGAAGATAAAAGTTGTGAGAGATATTTTAAAGGGATAACACTTCCCAGTATTATATTTATTGAATAAATATAATTTTTTCAAAAGATGGTAAGAATTAGGATTATGCTGTATCCAAAGAAGTTTTTATAAATAACAATATATTTTGTTTATCTGAAAATAAATTTATTAACTTATTGAATAGGTTTTAAATGATAAAAATATTTTATGTGCTTAAGTAATGAGTATTTTCTGATTATTAATAACAAGCTAAATCAAGCATGTCATAAATACAATAAAATCGAATTTCTTTGTATTTTTTGCAAATATAAACAGTTATAAATAATAGTATCAATGGTTAAATTTCGTTTTAAAAAATATCATCTCTCTTTAGTAAAAATTTTTTGTATTACTTCTTAAATGTCTAATTTAATCGATCAACTTTTTCTAATAATAAATTATCTACTTAAGAAAAAGATATTTCATCAAGCTTTCACTCTGAAAACAGTAATAAGAAAGATTTCTCATCCTTAAAACGCTAATGTATATACTCCTTCTACTTCGCACTTACAGTGCTATTAATTCATCTGAAATAGCAAATTTAGGTTTATGATAAACTAGCCTACACATCGCAATTATTTGATTTTGCCTACTTAAAGTATCGTTACAATCTTCAATCTGATCAAAACAAAAATGCTTGTTAATAAGATCATCAAGTTTGATAATGCTTATTAATTCCTCAAATCTTTGTCAGAAATTTTCAAAGAAGTCATTATTTCAAGATTATTTGGGTAAATTATCTGATATCTTAGAATTTTATGTGGAAGTTAAGGCTTTTGTTAAATAATAAATATTTTTTCCATTGGGGTATACGGACAATACCAGCAAATAGAGGCGAACTTAACAAGATACGAAAAATAGAAGATTTGCCACAGCTATTTGGTCTTTGAATAAATTTATAAGTTTGAATTGATTGTGAAGCTAAAATTTTGGAAAAGAATATTCCCATTTGGCGAGAAAATTGTAATATCTTCAAAAGCAATTTATTGCTTGGTACATGATTTCCACGATTTAATCTATTGAATATTGAGCCTTCAATTATGATGCGTTTGTATTTACCCTGTCAGCAAGTCTGCAAGAAACTATTGGCTACAATCAACAAAATATATAATAAGAAATGGCTGTAAATCTTTATGGAAGATTAATTAACGGCCAATAGCTTTAGCCAGATTTATAAGAAAACTTGAATTTCTTATATAATCTCTTGTAATATTCCCAGTATCGACACTCTTTAAAGAGATGATTTAGTTTTGTTAAGCTCTAAAATTGGCAGACTATTAAACCTGGCAATTTTTTAAGTTTTGTTATTTTATAATAAAAGCAAGTTTAAAGAATCCTGACTATGGAATAATTTAGAGCTCTTTAATTACCTTTCTAATAAATATATGATTAAGAAATATAATCGATTATAAAACATTTACTTATACTCTATTTGGATAAGTTACTTAAGTTTTTATACGGTTGCTTTTGGTTTATTTTAATCTTGGCAAAATAAAATGCAATGAAATTTAATAAATTTATTTAGAGTTACAATTTAGCATATCAACAATGAATAAACTAAAAGTGAACATTTTAAATTTACATAAAATCTTAAACCTATTTTGAATTCTAAAATTTAAGATAAATAATTATAATTATATTTAGCATATTTAGCCAAAAATAATGTCTTATATTTGTAGAAAAACTTAATTTATTAAATAGAAATGAGGCTAAATGTGAGAGAGAAATAGATAAAGATATTAATGATTAAAGAATCAGAAAACTAAATTAAGGGTTATATTATCAGAAACTTAATCGTTAATAATAATAAATAATTTGAGATTAATAATCAGTTCATGAATATTATATATTGCAAAATTAATTTATTAAATTTAAAATCAGTGTTTTAAAATTAACTCATAAAAACTATGTTGAAATTCATGTTATATGTGGTATATTATTTGATAAACTTATTTATATCTATCCTAAAATTTATGAAGTTTTTCACTTCATGATTTTCAGAATGCAGGCTATATTTTGAATATAATAATTTTATCTAGCTTAAATACGATTATTTTATTAAATTAAACTAAAAACTTATTTAATTATAATGAATAAAATTAAATTATCATATTTAAATTTTAAGTCCTTAGGTGATAGTTATTTTGACGAGGTTGTAACCTCACCCAATCTAGATTTTTAAGTCCTATGGCCTCTTTCTTTTAGGTGATTCGAGATAGTGTGCTCGTTGGCTTTTCCCAGTAATTCTTTAGAGTTTCTTTTTTGAAGTATGAGTAAAATTGAAGCAAGTTTAGTTTTTTTATATACTTAAGCTTGCTAGATTATAAATTTTCAGTCATTTTTTATAATAGAAATGATTATTTACAGTATTTCCTAAGCAATTTAACTAAGAAATTGCTAAAAATTATAAAGTGTTTACCTTAGCATATAAGAAACATATATTTAAAAAGTTTTAGATTAAAAATATTTCTATTCATCTATGCTAATAAATTGAGCAATTACCGCAGGCACTCTTTCCATGACGATCTTCAGCAGTAGTTTTTTGCGGTACTTTGTTTAAGACTTTTCTCTCTTCATAATTTTCTTTACTAGTGACAGGTATGTTCCTTTCTGACATTTCTGAAAGTGTTGGCTCGTTAATAAAATAGTTCTGCTTTTCCATAGACACAATTTTTGCATTTTTGTTAGTACTAGATTGTAAAGGATTTTCTATCGTATCGAAGTTTGATCGAATTTTAACTTCTTCTTTGCTTGGGCTTTTATGTGAAGTTGTTATATTTTTACTTTCGCTAGAAGATTTTTCCTTATCATGCTGATTCTCTTGAAAAATAATCTTCTTGTCACTGTGCTCTGGGATTTTTTCTGGAGTTTTACCATCAGAACTTAAACTGCCATGAGTTAATAGTTTTTCTTCATTTTCAGTGCTGGGTACTTGCGATTCTAGGAAAACACCTTTTGTAGCTTCGCTAATATCATCAAGAGAGTCTCTAAAAACCCTCTGAGGTACTTGAACTTCATTAATAATATTATATGATTTTATATGATT
>MPUH01001033.1:0-25467 GCA_001970955.1 Stentor coeruleus
TAATGATACTTTTGGAGACCTTGGGAAAGAAAAAAGGTTTTCTCCATGCTTTTGTGGAGTTTTCTTAGAATTTTCTGTACTCAAACTCTCTAGACTTGTAGGATTTATCATCAAACTTTGAGTGCAACATATAAATGTTTATCTAATTAAAATAATATTAGTCTCCTTGCTTTAAAAAAAACTTATACTTATAGGTTAAAATAATTCAACGATATCTTAAAAAGCTATAAAGTTCATTTTCCGATGAATTAATACTTATCAATAAAAAGTTGATTTTTTGTTATAGATTTTATGCTTATATAAATGAAATATTTCACAACTCTTTTGCTTGTATCAATTCTAATCGCTCAAGGCCTATCAACAAATGATTCTTTATTTTTGCTTCAAAACGATATACCAGTATGCTCAGAAATAGATCTTGCTATTACTTGTGGAGCTTGGGATTGCTCGGTAAAGATGGTAAATGAAGATTTCGAAGCAAAAGTTGAAAAAGTGACTGAAGAAACAATTGAAGCTTCTGTCACAGATCTTTTAATAAGTGAAGGGGACTGTGAAGAGTGGATTGTATCAGTCACATGCTCTGATTCAAATGATTGCCCTGTTACAGCAAGCATAGTTACCGTTATTGTACCTTTTTTCAGTGAAATAACTGAGATTTTAACTTTTCTAGTCCCATTAGAATACGGTATAATTAGCTAAGAAATCAAGTTTATATCAAATCTAAAGTTTATTTTGATTCTTATAAAAAATATAAATCATAAGGATAATATTTCTAATTAAAGTTTATTGTGAAATATAAGAAGATTTGAAGAAATTATATGTTTAAATTACACAAAAATTATTTGATGATTTTATTTGGCACTTTTTCTATTGTGTGGAATATTTTTCTTTGAAATTTTAGTTTTTGTACAGTTGATATTGTAAATTTTGCCGCGATTTTACAGTTGATTTTTAGGATTTTATTAATTATATTGTTTATTACAGCAGAAAATTTTTGGGATAGTGATTTTCTTTATATTTTGGTAATTCAGATCATAGAATGCTTATGATATAGAAATTTATACTGATTCAGAAATTTTCTTTTTCTTGAAGAGGAAGGGTTGGCGATAAAGGATGTTTTCCCAGATTTTTTTTAGAGCTCAAAAAAATCTAGTTTTTATGTGATATTTTTAAAGTTTTCAGAACTTTTGAGAGTATTTTAATTAGGCAGTAAATGCGACTACTTTAAAAACATAAAATTTGTGAGTCTAGCAAGATTTCACAATATTTTACCCTGAAAAAGATTATAGTTTTATAATACAAACATATAAACATATTAATTCTCTTTAATTAACTAATATACCTACTTTATGATGATATTTCCGAACATATATATAGTTGAATCTACTATAAGCCAAGAAGTTTATTTATTGTCAATTCCAAATCCTCACCTCCAAATTGTTTCGATAAAAATAAACCAAATAGCACATCTAACATAAAACTTCTACCAATCCTATTATAAAAAGTTAAAAATCCTAAATCCTCTCAAATCAGCCCATATCCAAACCTCAACAAAAAGTTAATACAATAAAAACTAATCCTCACCTCCTCATCCCTAAGTAATAATCCCATCATCTAATTCATATTACCCAGCAACTAAAATATCTATTTTTATCTCTAAAAATACCTAAAAAAAAATCAAAAAACTCATAAAAGCACTCAATATCCTAATTTATTCACCCTCCCAAACCTTTATACCATCATTCTAACCTAAAAAAAAATTATCATACATTATTTTTCATAAAAATTTCCCGCCACTCTATCATAATTTCCCATCAAAATCCTGCACCTCCATTCTCCCAAACAATCATGCCCATCTTTTAAAAGCTATACAAAACTTTCAAAGTCTGGATAAAAACATAAAACTATTAAAAGACAAATAAATGGCGAATCTCAATAGAAGAATCCAGAAAGAAACTGAGAGACTCGTAATGGACCCTGTAGCAGGAATATCAGCTTCTCCAGATCCAAGTAATCCCCGTTATTTCCATATACAAATATCAGGCCCAATAACAACTCCTTATGAAGGTGGAATATTTGAGCTTGAATTATATTTACCAGATGAATACCCTATGTGTCCTCCTAAAGTCCGCTTTTTGACTAAAATTTATCATCCAAATGTTGATAGACTTGGAAGAATCTGCCTGGATATTCTTAAAGATAAATGGTCTCCAGCTTTACAAATAAGATCTGTTTTGCTTAGTATCCAAGCACTTATGAGTGCTCCTAACCCAGATGACCCTCTGGATCCTGCTATTGCCAGACATTGGAAAGAAGATGAAAATGGAGCGAATAGAACTGCAAGAGAATGGTGTCTTGCCTATGCCTGCAATTAAATTAGATCGTAAATATAGGTTTCTTTAATATTTTAGGCTTTTATAGAGTGATTTTATAGGATTTTAATACTACATAAATTTATAAGATTACTTAGCAGGTTTAAATCTTCTCGGACTATAATTCCTTGGCACAGTTTTCGGTTTAGTATACACAGGTGGGACTGGCCTTTTAATAGTCCCTTCCACAATATCTTCAATATACTGAGGTACAGTTTGCTCAGTCGTCTTATCAATCTTTTTGATTTCCCTCAAATACCGATTAGTATTAATATTCTTCTGATTAAAAGGTTTTATAAACACATTTTTCCAAAGTCTATTCCTAGTAAGTTTCGACCCTCTCCTCATCCCTTGTCCTTTACCCATTTTTTTCCTTCTTAATTTCTTATTCCTCCTCCTTTTTTTTGTAATCCTTATAATCTGTTCTAAATTCCCTATAAATCTTTTCCATTCATCTTGTGATATATGTCCTCCAAGTTCATCTCTTCTTGACCTATAATCATTATGTTTTTTATTATAATTCTTTAAAAACTCACTTTGATGGGTTGTATTAAATTCATATTTCGCTTGGTTTAAGGCATAAAGGAACTCAAGACTGTCTTTAAAAACAAGTTTCTGGTTTTTGTTTGGTTTTACTAAATGAGAATATTCTTCAAATGTATAAGTCGCCCCTGTAGTTTTTTGAGTTACTTTTCTAGCTGTGGCAGCAGGAGCAGTTTGTGCAGTTTTTTCAGAGTTTGGTATTGGCGCACGGGCTGAAGCTAGAGTTTTGTTTGGAGTGTTGACTGATATTTTTATACCAACAAGTCTTTCAATATCATCTGCAGCGAAACTATCTTTTTTATCAGAAGGGTCAACTCGGCTTGGTGAGGATTTGCCATTGACACTTCTTGAGATTTCTTGGGTTTTAGATTGCCGGCTTTGTTCATAGGTTTTTATATACTCTTGACCTTGTTTACGTTTATGCTCAAAATACTCTAGTGGGCTACGTTTGTTGATTTCTCCTACTTCTGGAGATCCACCATCAACTTCAACACCTAGGAATTTCCCTTTACGCCATGATTTTTGCAGTTTATGATACTTGACATCATTTTTGTTAAACCTAAGTTTAGGAGTATATTCAGGATCCATGCTTTCTTCAAACAGTTTTTTTTCCTCCTCTTGAGGCAAAGGAAGATATGACCTACTTTTTTCCAATGCTGGTTTCTTCAATGCATGTAATGGGGTTGAAAATGGTCTTCTAGGTGTAAGTTCTAAAAACAATTGATCATAACTAAACGACCTATCACTATGCAATGGAGACAAATCCGTGCCAATTTTCTGTGAATTAGCAGGTTTGATATCACTTCCCATACCTTTTGGTTCATTAGAATTCTCATAAACAATCGATACAGTATCTAAATTCTTAGGGTTATCAGAAACTTCTTGGCTTTGTCTACGTCCAGAATAACTCTGACCAACTAAAGCTAAATTGATATTTCTTGTAAACATAATCTTATTATGCATGACAATTGGCTCATTTTCCGTATGTTTAATTGAAGGCAACGTCGGTACAGTCTGACGTTTTTTCTGCACAGGACCTTTTATTTGAACATTTGGTAATATTTTTTTCTTCGACATATTCTCTGTTATCGGCAATAAAATCGGACCACTTTTTTGTATTCTATTCAATAAACCTTCAAGACGATTTGTGCATTGGATAAAAACTTCTGTTTGATTATATCCAGTTTCAGAAATCCATAAATCTCCGATTCTTGGCTCATGGGGCATTATTCTAAATAATCTTTCAGTAACATATTCTCTCATACTAATGATTTCTAAGAAATTCCTTTGATACCATTTGATAAAGTCCATATTTTTAGGTGGGTTACTTAAAGCCATATCAGAAAGTTCTTGAAAAAGGTGGTTAGGTAAAGAAACAATAGAGTCTATATCTTTAAAAACAGTAGAACAAAGGTGTACACCTTGAGAAATATGTAAAAGAGCTGAGTTTATAATAACTAAAATGCTTTCTATAGAGCCATCACACCACATTTCTCCAACTTCAAAGAGAAACTCAGAGAATTTATCGAAAGTGAAAGTTTTTATTGTTGGTTTGCCATCAGATGGGGCATAATTTGATGTTGGAGTACATGGATGTTGGGTTTCATTAACACTTACTGTACTAGTCCAATCTTCTGCATCTACATCCCAATCTTCGGCTGCACTTAAACAAGCATTTTCGTAGTCAAAATCCGGGTTTAATGCTTTTTGAAGACGAACGTTGAGATCGATATATTGTTCCATTGTGATTTTACCATCTGTACCGATTTCTTGGACTGCAATGTCATGAGGATCTGTAACGTTCCACCAACCTTTCATGCTTTCGATCCAAAGAGGATGTTGGAGAAGTGCTACTCTTTTGTGAGCTTTCCAAGGGTCGGCGGTGTTTTTATGAGTTTGTGCCTGTGTTGTTGCTGCTTCTGAACTATAGCAACCTTGTGATTCTCCTCTAGTTTTTGCAGCCCTTAACAACAAAGACCGATCTTCTTTGATGTTCATTTTTGGGGTAATAATGTTCTTCCCTCTTCCTGTTTTTGGAGGCAGGGAGTTTGAAGCAGGTTTTCTAGCATATGATTGGGCCGTATACGATTTTGGGGCCTTTATTACAAAAGTTTCGTCGATTCTTTTATCTATAAGCTGGGATATGTCTGCCATTTCTTTTAAATACAAAGGAGTTAGAAAAATTGTTCATACCACAGTAAATTTGATATAAAATGTATTAGCTATAGTATTTATATAAAAGATAATATGTTAAATATATAATCGTGTATTGAGTGTTTATTTTTCACGAGAAATTTTAAATTGTTTTTAACTATATCTTTAGCGAATTCATTTTTTTAAATATTATAAAAAAGCTTTTCAAAATAAGATCTACTAAATAATTAAACTGTATAAGCTTTTCACATAGAAAAATGACATTTTTTTCAAAATTTCCTAAACAAATCCCAATCCTATCCATTATAAATTTTAACCTTTTTATACATTTCCCACATCAAAAACCAGTAATTTTCCAATCATTTAAACCTCCACAAATCTTCCCCATAAGTAAAAACCTTTTCTAAATCCTATCCTATCCTTTAGCGTTTCTATTATATACAATAACAAATGAACTTGATTGAGCGTACAAAGCTAGTACCTGTATTTCTAAACAAAAACATATCGATAAGCTGTGAATCACAAGTTCGTGAAGGAATGTCTATAGAAGACCTACTATCAGACTGTAAAGAAAAGTTAAACATCGAAAGGCATTCAAAATGTATTCTATACGATTCACAAGGAGCTGAACTTTCTGATGATGATATCGAGTATATAAACGAAGAAGAGCCTCTTTTTTTATCTCAAGGTGAAGAGTTTACAAAGAAATCAACCGTAGCACTCTATAAAGAAGTTAAAAAATTAGGACAAGGAGGATTTGGTTCTGTAGCTTTATACGAACATAGATATACACATGATCAAGTTGCTATAAAATCTATAAAACTTAAAACTTTATTATCACCTGAAGATATAAATAGAGTCTATAGTGAAATTGCTGTACTTAGAGAATTGAAACATCCTAATATTGTCAAACTTTATAATACTTTTACTTTGAATGAAGAAATTTGTTTTGTTATGGAATATTGTAGTGGAGGTGAGCTTAAAGAATATTTGAAAAATCATAGCCCGCTTCCAGAAGAGAAAGTGTATAATATTGCTTTACAAATTGTTGATGCAGTCAGATTTTGCCATAATTCTAAAATTGTCCATAGAGACTTAAAGCTTGAGAATATTATATTTTCTAGTGACTCTTATAGTATGATTAAAATTGTGGATTTCGGAATAGCGGGGATGTTTAACTTGGGACAAAGTGGAGAAAGGAGCGATGCTGGGAGTATTCTTTATATACCTCCAGAAATTTATAAATCACAAGACAATCGTGCTAATCCTGCTATAGATGTATGGGCTATGGGCTGTATATTCTATTATTTACTTGAAGGAAAACACCCTTTTATGCATAAAACCGTAAAGGAAATTATAAGTCATATAGAAAAAGTGGATTATAAAAATCTTTCTAGCACAGTGTCTAAACCATGGCATAAACTTATAAAAGGCATGTTGCGTTTAAAGCCTTCTAGTCGATGGGATACAATGAGAATACAGGAGCATTTAGAAAAATATGCTGATAGCCCTGATGAGGAATTATCTGAAGATTCTGAAGAAGAAAAAGTAACCCCTAGTGTTAAAAATACTCTTATTAGCAGCCATACAAAAACAAAAAGTCTTCTGCAAGTTCCTTCTAAGCATTATGTTCGTAAAAGTCATTCACCTTCTAGAGCATATTTACATGACAGGGGCTCTGAAAATAAAAAAACTTGCCCAAAAAGCCCATTAGCAAATCATCGAGTATCAAATTTTATAGACTTCAAAAAGTAAAGCTAAACTAAAGTTATTCATTTACTATATAAAGTATAATATATCTAAAAATAATATACAATTTTAATGAAGTAAATAATTGACTAGATTCTAGTTTAATATAAAAAGTTTTTTAGGTGTTTGTTTTTTTAGTTTTTTTCTACCAAAATAAAATCAGGATATCCTCTCTGAAAACTAAGACTAAATTACTAGAAAAACATAGTTTATTAAGAAAGTCTTTAGGAAATATTTTTTATTGAAGACTTTAAGCAATTCAACGATATTTCACACAGTTTCTGAGGAACTAGAGCAGGTATATATTCTATTTTTAAAAGATTATCAGTATAAATGATCATGGAATTTTTGATAAAGTTTTTTTATTAGGATTTTGTATTAGCTCAAACTATGTTATTCGTTTTTATTATAATTGAAACTATTAATAATTATTTTATTATATATGAATATTGATAATTGGAAGTGTAATACTTAGAATCTCTCCTTTTAATATTTGTATTTGAATGAAGTTTCTATACAATAAATTCTTATCCTTTAATAAATACTATTTAAGGTAGTATTTTTGAATATTTGGTTGTTGATTATATTAGATTTACTAGTTATCCTAGATTTTTTTCCTCTTCTTGCTTATAAATATTCTTTTTGGGTATAGAATAACAGAAATTGTTGGGGAAATTTTCTTGGAAAAATACTGTTTTGAAGATGGGAAAAAAACTACTGGGCTATGTGGTATTGAATTGATACTATTGAAACTTTTGTATGATGCTTTTGATTGTGTTCAGAAAATATTTGGAAGAATCTTTGGTATTGCAAGAATCTGATATTATGATTTTTTCTCATGATATCGATTAAGATTATAATAATAAATTTAAAAGGGGGGTAATGAAAAACTGTCCAGATAATGTTCAAAACCCAAACAAATAATATCAAATCTAAGGGGACAATGAAAAACTGTCCAGAATTTGTCAAGATTTCATACCGGGATGAAATGTTTAAACTCAAGCCTGTGCCACAAACACATGAAGACCTTAAAGATGCTATTATTGACTTAATCCCATCTCCACCTTCAGATCCTGTTTTTAGTTACAAAGATGAAAATGGTGATTCTATAAAAATCTATAATACAAAAGGACTAAATATATTCTATAGTGACCTTTCAACTAATAATAATATTTACCTTGAACTACTTCCAAACCTTGAAGAAATTTTCCAGAACTGTCAAAATAATACTAAAGTTACAGAAGAAGATATATGCAATTTAGTTATACTTGGAATGATTCAAGCTAATAAGGATGTAATTAAAGCGATAAGGTTTAAACAAACAAAATTCGCTAAAGCTATAATAGAAGATTTAATGAACTACGTCAAAGAAACTTCTATTGAAGAAGTATCTGAAGGTTTTGATATCCCATGGGAAACACTTTTTTATATGTCTCAAGAGCCAAGTTTTATCCCTCGTGCTACATCTAAAAAAATCAACTACACCAAAGTTAAAAATATATTCAAGCCTTGTAAATGTCAACAATTAGTCAAAGATTTCCTAGCTAAAAAACTAACTAAACAAGAAATTTTCTCTAAATATCATATAAATGATAATCTCCTTTCTATGTGGATAGATCTTTATAAAGAACCTGATTCTAAACCTATGGAACCTTCTCATATTCCTGATAAAGAAAAACTTAAACTTGTCTCTTGTTATTTATTAGGACAACTTACAGCTGAAGAATTAGAAAATGGTTATCATGTTTCTAAGCCAATTATAACTTCATGGGCTTTACATTTCGCTGTTGAAAAAACTTCATATCAAAGAGAAAGGGTTATTAGTTCTGAAGAAAAATATGATATTTTACAAAGATATTTTAAAGGGGAATATACTATAACCCAATTTCAAAATGATTATGGAGTACGTGGAAATCATTTATATAGATGGGTTAAACAAGTACAGAGTGGGAAAACTTTAAGCAATTCAACAATATTTCGCACAGCTTCTGATGAGTTAGAACAGGCTTATAATCTTTTTTTAGAAGCTTATCAGCATTAAGAATAATGTTATTTTGGATAAAGGATTTTTTATTAGGATTTTTATTAGGTTTTAATTTTGGTTTTTATTGTAGTGGAAAACAGATATTAATAAACTCTTTATGATTGGGATTTACTTTTTTGATAATTATGGAATTTAAGTTTTGGAGAGAAATAATTTTTTACCTTTTTACCGGAGGATTTTAATTAGTGTGATATATGATAATAATGGGCAAAAAATAACTTGATGCTTTATTGTAAATATCTTAAAAATTACTGTTTTTGTAGTATTAATTATTATATTTATATACATTTTTCTAAAATTCCTTTGTTTTTAATAGACTTTTTATGCATATTCAACTTAAGTAATCATAAGTAACAAAAAAAAGCTTATTTATTTAAAATACATCATTTTTTATAATAATTTAAAGGCAAATTCTTCCTATAGTCAAAAAAATNTTAACAAAAAAAAAGCTTATTTAAAATACATCATTTTTTATAATAATTTAAAGGCAAATTCTTCCTATAGTCAAAAAAATATATATCTTTATGCAAACCTATTAACTAATTTTATGTCTCTATTAACGATCTCCTAATTTTGATACTAAATCTATAATTTTCTCCAGTTTTTCCTCAAATCCTTGCATTTTCGTCTCTAAATTTCCTAACCTATCATCCACACTACTAATTTTTTCTTTAATAAGCCTGTTATTTTTACTATTTTTTTCTTCACTCACAGCATTCTTTTGTTTGAAAATTTTTTCATTATCTTTTATCTTACTAATAATACTTCTTTCTATATCATCAATCTTAGTCACAAATGTATCATCAAGTTTCCCTGTTGCTTTATCAACATAATTAAATATATCAAGTAATTTTCCTTGCCACGCTTCATCTTTATCATTATATGCATTTACACATAAGTGCATATAACTTTTATTAGATGTTTTAGTGAATAAAGAAAAAATCTGAGTTATTTCTAGAATAGCTTCTATCATTTGCCTATAATCATAATAAATAGATAAGAGTTGATATTCATCATAAGCATCACTTAGAACAGAAATAATCATATTAAGCATCAAAATAACATTAAAAATCAGCGCACAAGCATATGTTAAATACTTTAAATCAAAACCCAAAGACTGCATATCATCAATTCCAAAAGCTAAACCAAAAGGCCCAACCCAAGCTGATCTAAAATTTATATCATAGCTTTCTGTTGCTATAATACTCATAATCCCAAAGGCAATAGTAGTATATGAAAAAATAATAAGAAATGATTGAATACTCCATAAAGACTTAAATATCAATATTACATAATATCTAGTCACTACAGAAACTCTAAAACCAGTTATACAACTAATAAAATTAAATGCTGTTACAATCCAATTGAAAAATAAAAAGTTCATAGAAAAAACTATACTTAAAATCCATAGTATTGTTAAGATTATCCTTGTTGAGTCTAATAAATTCCAAGGATCATAGAAGTATTTTTTACCATCTTGTAACAGCTGTACTAGTTCTATAAATACTAGAATCCAGTTTACAAATATAAAAGACAGCAGGTAAAATATTGAATTGAAGTTAGTAAGTATCAAACATAAGAAAATTAAATTGATAAGCATAATGAAAGCATGGAAGTAAATCCATAGTTTCCATTCTTGCCACTTATAATTGATATATGTTTGAATGATTTGAGTCTTAAATATCTCTTTATTTGTACACGAAAGTAATGCTCTTAGTACCTTAACCATCTCACCCGAACTACGATAAGCAGGTAAAGGGAAAAGTGATACTTTAAGTTTAAGTGGTTCTTCATCCTCATTCGTTTCTTTAAAATCAATAAAATCATTAAAAGAAACTACAGACATATCAAAAAACTTAGTTCTCTGCATAACACATCCAAACGCAATATCTGAATATTGATTATCAAGTGCTGCATATAAAAACAAATGAAGATTTTCAGATGAGCTTTGAATAATTTCTATTATATCATCTCTAATTGCATGAAAACTTGAAATATATAAAAATCTATCTGCATCTTCAGAAAGATTATATAAATACTCTATCATAATATCAGTAATTTTTTGATGTTTTTTAGCTGTTGAGTAAAAAAGTGGAGATTTTCCAAAACTATCTGATGAGAAAATGATTGTTTTTGTTTTGAGTAAAGATTCGATTTTATTGGTTTTACCTTTGTATGAAAGAAGGTGTAGAGGGGTGTAGAGAAGGTTACTTATAAAAATATTACATGATGATGGGTAGATGATAGAATAGTTGAAATCGGCTAATGCTTTTATTGTCCCGAAGTAAGAGATTGGAGAGTAATATGAGGATTCGAATATGGAGGATGGGTGTAAGTTTATGTCTGGGGTTGATGGTAGGAAAGACCAGAATTTAATTTTACCATCTTCTGACCCAGTTACTATCGATTTTGTAATATCGTCTTCTTTTATGTTCATACACAACACCGGCCCAGTATCAACTTCAAAGCTTGCCTCAAGTCTTTTCTCAATAATATTCCAAATTTTTATCATCCCATCCAATCCACTACTAACAACATAATTGCAAAGTTTACAAAACTTAACCATAGTCACCATACTTAAATGCTTAGAAAATTCTATCTCTTCTCTTTTCCCAGCCAAATTCCATATTTTAACAATTCCATCATTTGACCCACTAGCAATCCATTTCCCGTCATCACTTGGGCATATTGAGGTTATAAAATCTTTATGTCCAACAAGTGACCAGCATAATTTACTGTCTTCTAAATTAAAAACTTTTATAATGCAATCATAGCCTGCACTAGCAACTAAAGCACTTCCCATAATAAAGCACAGAGTTTTTATACCAGAATAATGCCCTCTTAAAGTAGAAGATTCAAATCTTTTAACGAAATCCCAAATTTTGATGTTTTTATCTTTAGACCCACTAATAAGCCATTTACCATCAGGACTTATACATACTGAAGTGACTATATTTAAATGTCCTCTAAGTGTTCTTTCAAGTTGTTTATTGTTTAAATCCCATATTTTAATAGTTGTATCACTAGATCCAGTAACAATCCACAAAGAATCTGAACTGAAAGTTATGCTATTTATAATATCTTTATGATCAGAAAACGCTGCTACAATTGTTTTATCTTTTATTGAATAAAGATAAAGTATTTTATTTGCACTATAAGCTAAAAACTGATTATCAGGGCTTAAACACATACAATTTATCATTCCTTCATGCGTGTCAAAAGTGTATTCTTCTATGTTTTTTTTCATATTGTATAAAAAAACATTAGCATTGTCATCCCCTGTGACGAAAATATCTTCAGATTCACTATAAAATATGCAATTTACTATAGAATCTCTTGGTGATATCTCAGCTTCTTCTATTTTATCATTAAGATTCCATGCTTTTAAAGTAAGATCCAAAGCACTTGATAGTAACCAAGGGCCAAATGGGCTTATGCAAAGAGATTTTATAGGTAAAGCATGTATGTTTATTGTATAAGCCTCTTGTTTTTCTTCAAAATCCCAGATTTTTATACTACAATCAGCACTGCCACTAGCAATATTACAGCTTTTTGGTACTAAAGCTAGTGCTGTTACAGGTCCTGAATGCCCTAACAACGTAATTTCTTCAGTCTTTTTCGATAAATCCCAAATTTTGACTGATTTATCATTAGAACCACTTATCAAACACCCCCCATCAGAAGAGAAAATCAAACAGTTTATGTCATTAGTATGCCCAACTAAATTACACTCTTTATCATGTGTTTCGATATTTACTATAGAAATTATATCACTTGAAATATTCAAAGCAAAAAAATCATCTAAAGGACTACATGAAAATGCTTTTACAGGAACTGAAGGCTCTTTAAATATCCATGATATAGAAAAATCATTTAAGTTCCATATAATAACTCTACAATCATCAGATGAGCTTAATAAGTATTTTGAATTTTTAGTAAAGCATAAATGATTTATGATATTTTTATGGCCAGTCAAGGTTTGAATTTGCTCATTGCTTATTATGTCCCATAATATTATAGTTGAATCTGATGAACTTGCTAGAAAAGTGTTATTTGGGCTAATACAAACACTAGAAACTGAGTTTTGGTGCCCAGAAAACATGGTACAGCGTGATGTCATTTCACCAAAACCAAATCCCCTTTGTGATTCTATAGCTTTTAATGCTTTGGATATCGATTCTAACTCAAGGGATCGATATCGCTCTGTAAAAAAACTATGTTCTGTAAGTATTTCATTTTGGAAGTTGGACTTTGAAAAACGTTCTCTGAGATCTGATTCCATATTTTTATATGATTAAATTAGGATAAGAATATAATTTTTATAGAAAATAGCCTTAGATTTTGTGCATTTGATGATTTGCTTTGTGAGTTATGGGATTATTGAAGATTTATAGAATAAGGTATTTAAAAAAATGTATTAAAATAAATATTTTGTTTAAATTACTTAGGAAGAGTTTTCAAAGGAAAGATGAGAAGATAATGAGAGATTAAAATAATTCTTTTAAGAAGAGGTGCTAGTTTTTGTGGAATCATGAAGAATATTAAAAGTTTTAAGGGCTTTATTTTATTTGAATTGTTAAGGTTATTTTATTATATGGTGATAGTTTTTAATTATGTTTTATGTGAATTTCATTCCCATAACAAATCCTATCTTGCTCTCTCTGCATTTTATAAATATAATATTTTATGACCTATTACAAGTTATAATAAAAAAATATAATTTAGCAGTAAAAAATAACTAAATTTCCAAAAGTAGTATAAATATCAAGTAGCTAAAAAAACATTATTTTCTACATGTTTAATATAATAAAAAACTTACAATCTTCAAGCTAAATTCTTCAAAATTTCCCTCTATCCAAAACATAAAAATTTCCTAGTATTCNCTCAAGCCAAATTTTTCAAAATTTCCCTCTATCCAAAACATAAAAATTTCCTAGTATTCCTGACAATTTCCCTACATATAAAAACTTTAATAATTACTCATCTTAATAAAATCTACTTAAAAAAGCCTAGTTTAACTCGGACATTTCCTTAAGAACTTGATCAGTTAGTAGATCATGTTCATTGTTATGTTTAGGCTTTTCTTCAATAAAAGAGAAATCAAACTCATGTGGATGCTTATCAAATTCCACTTTAGATGTCTGGGCTTTATGTAAATCTTCATCTTTTTTCTGTTCGGTTTTATGGATTTTAGGTTCATGAAAAGTTTTAGAATTCAATTCAAGAGGTTTATCTTCTTTGATTTGTGGACTTTGTTTAATTGTTATAGACTCATTTTGTGACTTTTCAGTCTTTTTTGTTATCAATGAATTGTTTTCAGTTAATTCGTCAAGTTTGCTTTTTGGCATTGATTTACCATGTTGTAAGACTTGAATTTCTTCATCTTCTTTACCGTCACCATGGTCTAAGTTTTGATCTTGGTTTTTCCCTGATTCTAATTGTTTTCTATGATTTCCTTGATGTACATCTGCTTTTGAACCCCCGCAGCCCATTTTTTAATTATAGGAAGGATTTGAGATAAGTTTTAATTTCACTTTTTTTGTAAGATTTAAAAAATATATGAGAAAATGGTTTGGGTTTGTATTGAATGTTTCTTATCACAACATAAACTTTTAACTCTTCAAATATTCTATATTCACAATCTAACCCTAAGCCTAAAAAATCAAAAATTCACACAAATCCAATCATACTCTTATATCTCCAAATCATTCATAAACTTAATATCTCATACACCTTCCCTAATCATCATCAATTAACCCTAAAAAATCTAAATTCACCTAAAAACTTTCATATTAAAAAATTCACTGAATTCCCTAAAAAATCCCCAACATCATCCTTTTCCATAAATCAAAATTCTCCATCTTCTTCTATCCTCTTTCCATCTACAACTTATCCATTATCTTTTCATAATAGGCTAATGTCTAATAAATAATGTCCCTAGACAACACAAGGGTATTTATAGGAAACATATATTTTATGCTCTCTACTCAAGAACTCAAACAAATTTTTTCTAAAGCAGGTAAAATACTAAAGATCGACCTTTTTGTAGATGAAAAATCCAAATCTAGAGGTTGTGGTATAGTCCAATTTTCAACTAGAGAAGAAGCTCAAAATGCTATACAACTTTTTCATCATAAAGAAATGTTTAATAGGATTATTACAGTAAAAGAAGATGAAAGCTATTATTCACAATTACATAAACCTACTCAAATCTGTGTACAAAAAATGCCAATGACTGTAACTTGGCAACAACTTAAAGATGTGTGTAGGGAAATGGGGAATGTTCTTAGAGCTGATGTTAAGATGCAGAATGATGGGACGTCTACTGGGATGGTGCTTTTTGAGTATTATAGTGAAGCGATAAAAGCGATTGAATTACTGAATGGAGCATTTTTTAATGGGATGAAAGTAGAGGCATATATCGACCTCAATAATTAATTTATTTGAATTTTGTTTGATTTTTAAGTTTTTTGGGTTTTTGAAGGTTTAAGAGAGGTTGTTAGAAGTTTTAGTAAGAAAATTAGAGGATAAAGTTGAGGGTTTTGAATTGTGGATTTTTTTGGTTTTAGTTTTGGGGTTTTTGATGATTTAAGAGATGTTTATATGATTTAAAATATATGAGTTTATTATGATGATGTATATATTAAAGATTTTTTGTGTAACAAAATTAGAANTGATGATTTAAGAGATGTTTATGTGATTTAAAATATATGAGTTTATTATGATGATGTATATATTAAAGATTTTTTGTGTAACAAAATTAGAAATAATAGCTTTATTTATATAAAACTGATTATCATAGTTGTTTAGAATTATTATAATTTTATTTCTAGGATTTGTTTATTTTATCTTCATAATCGCTACAACCAAATCTAATCATTCTCCTTATCACCCTTAAAAATTCTATGNAAATTATAGCTTTATTTATATAAAACTGATTATCATAGTTGTTTAGAATTACTATAATTTTATTTCTAGGATTTATTTACTTTATCTTCATAATCGCTACAACCAAATCTAATCATTCTCCTTATCACCCTTAAAAATTCTATGAAATTCTATCAAAAACTATCAAAAAACTATCCTTTAGCCTAATATTTCACTATCAAAAAATNGAAATTCTATCAAAAACTATCAAAAAACTATCCTTTAGCCTAATATTTCACTATCAAAAAATAAAAACTCATCAAAAACCTTCATCATTCCTCATAAGCTTCTCCATCCTAGCACCTTTCCCAAGCCATATGACTATCCTTCCTAACAATCTCCATAATTTTCATAACATTACCTAAACTGTACCAAAACATGTTATATCTTAAAAATGACTGACACATTTTTAATATCTCAACAAGGCAAGATATCATGCGAAATGCATAAAGATATTGAAGAAGATGCAATCATAACCGACATAACTTCAATGCGATTATCACTTCTAAAAAACTGTGGTTTTTGGCTTTGTGTAATACTAACAGGAGGATTATTTTACCTTCTATGCTATTGGCTACCAATAATTCGTATAAGAATGACTTATATTCCAAGCCCAATCGACATATCATCCCATCTCTATATAAAATCCAAATACTTCAGCGACTTTGTGCAAATCGAAAGCTTAAACTCCTCTAAAACTGGCCCATTAAAATGTTTCAAATACCAACAATTACACTATTTTTACGATCAAAGAACCTTCAAACCTTTATTTTTCAATAGTTGCTTACCAAATAAAACCATAATCGACATATACAACCAAGGTTATTCTAACACCCAAGAAATCAATGACCTTCGTTTATTATATGGAGCATGTCAAATTATCGTCCCAGTCATGCCTTTATTTACAATGATTGTTACTGAAGCTCTAAACCCATTTTATGTCTTTCAAGTATATAGTGTTATCCTTTGGTATTTTGAAGATTATTATACTTATTCTATATGTATTGTCATTATAACATTGATATCTTTAATATCATCTATTATTACAACACGTAGAGGATTATTAGCTTTACATGATTTAGCTAAAAAAGAATGTAGGGTTAATGTTGTTAGAAATGGATCAGTTGGGGAAATGTCATCAGTTGAATTAGTCCCTGGGGATTTGGTTGAAATATCTCAGCAGATTGAACTTCCTTGTGATATGGTTTTAATAGCAGGGACGTGTATTGTTGAAGAAGGGATGCTTACTGGAGAATCTGTTCCTGTGTTAAAAGATTCACTTGGGTATTTGGATGGGAATTTTTATGACCCTGATATAGAAAAAAGACATACTTTATATGAAGGGACGAAGGTTATACAGACAAGGAATTATATGAATGCTCCAGCTAGAGCGATTGTTGTGAGGACTGGGTTTGCTACTGTTAAAGGGAGGCTGATTAGGTCTATTATGTTCCCTAAGCCAAATAAGTTTAAGTTTTATGAGGACTCGATGAAGTTCATTGGGTTTTTGGCAATATTAACTTTAATTGGGTATTTTATAGTCTTACCAAGAATGCTGTATTTAGAATTTGAAAGCAAAGAAATCGCGATTAGAGTATTAGATTTGATTACTATTGCTATACCTCCAGCTTTACCAGCTTGTATGGCAGCAGGGATTGCTTTTGCTATTAACAGATTGAGTCAGAAAAATATTTATTGCATTGCCCCAAATAGGGTTAATGTTGCAGGAAGAATTGACATGATGGTTTTTGATAAAACTGGAACACTTACTGAAGATGGGATGAATTTATTAGGTGTACAAGGTACAGATGGTTATGAAATGAAGGATTTAAAGCCAACACCAAGAGAAGAAAGTTTTTTATTTGTTGAATGTATGGCAAGTTGTCATTCTTTAGCTTTGATTAACGGAAATCTTGTTGGTGATAATCAAGATGTGCAGATATTTAATAGTACAGGATGGTTTTATGAAGAAAGTGATGAGGATTTATATGACCCAGTAGTCAAAGCGATAGTAAGGCCAATAAAAACTCCAGGGATTCCTGAAGCTCAAGACACAAACGGTAAGATTCTAAAGTATGTTGAAGAATATTATGAAATAGCAATTTTACATATTTTTCATTTCACATCTAAACTCAAAAGAATGGGTGTAATAATCCAACACCTCAAAGACAAAAGGCTTATCCTCTACATGAAAGGTGCTCCAGAAGTTCTCTTAGACAAATGCTGCCAAGTCCCTCAAAGCATAAACAAAACCTTAGCAACTTATACAAGACGAGGTTATCGAGTACTTGCCTGTGCCTTTTGCGAGCTCTCAAACTTTGACCTCAACCTCTTAAAATCCACAAAACTTGAAGACCTTGAATCAAATTTAACTTTCATAGGCCTTATAATCCTTCAAAACAAACTAAAACCACAAACAATCCCAGCATTAAAAACCTTACAAGAAGCTCATATAAAAACTATTATGGCAACAGGAGATGCAGTACTCACAGGTATATCAGTTGGTCGTGAATGTGGACTTGTTCAATCAACAATGCCAATATATTTAGGTGAATTAGATAACAATGAAGTAATTTGGCAACTTTTTGAATCAAATGAAGCATCACATTTAACAAAACTTATCAGACCACCTTGGCATGATCATAGTTTTCTAGATGATTATGTTTTAGCTTTAACTGGAGCAGCATTTAATCATATTATTCATAAAGCAGAAAAAGGTACGGATGATGATAAAAAAGCTATACAGGTCTGTTTAGAAAAATGTAAAATCTATGCAAGAATGGCCCCTGAGCATAAAACTATATTAGTAGAAAAATTACAAAGGAGAGGATTTTTAGTTGGGATGTGTGGAGATGGGGCAAATGATTGTGGAGCTTTAAAAACTGCTGATGTAGGGATATCATTAAGTGAAGCTGATTCTTCTATTGCCGCACCTTTTACAAGTCAGATTGCTGATATATCAAGTGTTTTAATTGTCCTTAAAGAAGGTCGTTGTGCATTGACTACTTCAATTCAGTGTTTTAAATATATGGCTTTATATTCTATGATACAATTTACAAGTGCTAGTTTCTTGTATTGGTATTTGGGTAATTTGACAAATAATCAGTTTTTGATTTTTGATTTATTTACGGTTATGCCTTTAGCGATTTTCATGAGCATGACTGGGCCATATGAGATTTTAAGTTCTATTCAGCCACCATCTGAACTTATATCTTTAAGAATACTTGCTTCATTTATATCTCAAGCCTTGTTACAAGCGGCTTTTCAAATAATTGTATATGTGATTTCTATTAATACTTATTATTCTGAACCACAAGTAGGACCTGGGGATACACCTTCATTAGTATCATATCCAGGGACGGTTATTTTTTATATGAGTTGGTTTGAATATCAGACTATGTGTTTAGTTTTTTCAATTGGGAAACCTTGGAAAAAACCTTCATATTCTAATTATTTATTGACTGTTTATCAGATTTTTGCTTTTATTGCTAGTCTTTGCTTTTTGTTTATTGATTCAAGTGATTTAGAGAGTTTGGTTGATGTAAGGGTTATTTAGATCAAAAATATCAATTATGAGTTCAGGATGATTATTTTTGCCCTTGTTTGTGCTTATGCAGGACTTGCTTATGTTATTGAAAAATGCTTTGTCCCGTGGATTAGCAATAAGCATAATAGGAAAAAAGCTGAGGTGATCAAAAGGGAAATGTCTTTGAGTTTACAGTTTGATGGGACAAGTATTAATTAATAGTAATTAAAATGGAGGCTTTTTAGATGAAATTTTAGGGTAAGTTTTAGAGAAAAAACTTTGTTGAGGAGGAAAAGAAGATGGACTTAGATGATGAGATTTTTAGAAATTTTGAAAATTATGGGATATAGGTTGGGTAGTTAGGGCTTTAAGAATTTTTATAAAATTTGAGTTTATGAATTGGTATGTGATATTGAGAGAGAAGGATTTTTTGGAAAATAAAATAGGATTTGCTCTAGTAAAAAATTTTGAATGAAGGAATTATTATCAGTCTCAAAGATAGATTCTTTAGCATATAACTATCTTTAATTCACTTGCAAATAATTTATCATTAACAAAAATCAGTTTCTGTTTTCACATTCCCTAAAATAATACCAAAATTTTGCCTAAAATTTAAAAACTGTTGAAATAAAATTCATAAAATCCTAAACTAAAAAATCTCAAACAACGACTTCTATAAAGAAATATTTATTACTAAAGTATTACAACTTTACTTCAATTAAATGATTAAAAGCGATTCAGGTTTTACAAACAAAACAAAAAAATCCTAAGTTAAAATCTTCCTTAATATTAACAATAACGGGAGGAAACTTAATGCTTTTGTATATTAATCATAGGTCTAATTGAAAATATTTTCAAATCTATATACACTGTTATATTTAAATAAATTCTATAAAATACTCAAAAACATAGATTAATTGAAAACCTTTAGCACTTAGCAAAAATACACCAAAACTTGTAATACATTTTGCTAATGAGTTTCAAACAAGAATATCGAAAATAAACATTAAACTTCCTCATCTACTAAAAATTTTACTTTTTAAAAAAAATCCCAAAAATTTTAAGTAGAAAAATATAATACAGAAATTCTATATAAAAAAGTCTAAATCACAATCAATCTAAATATTGACAAACACAAAAAGATTCTTATTGCAACTATACAACTATTAGATGAATACTTAAAAGGAACTTGAAACCAAAATATTTTATCTATCTATCATTCTATATAAATATGGTTTTTGTATGCAAATGAAACCATTTTATCACAGCTAAAGTGTTTCAAAATTCAAAAAAAATCCTTCGAATTCTCAATAGTCTATAACAACATCAAAAAAACCCTTTAAATCCTTTTCACTGAGACCAAAGCACAAACCATATAAATCTAATTTATTAAAATCTAAACTAACTAAATAAACTTCAGCTATTTAAAACCTTAACTAAATCTTTATCAAATCCCTATCAAATACAATCAGCCACCCTTGCAAAATCTAAGAAGTATTTTAAAAAAATAGCACCAGTGAAAAAATTAAAGCATTTTTTTAAGCATTTCAATCTATAAAATTGAAATATATATATAATATATATTATGAACGGAATAATACAGCCAATACCAATTTTACTATCACCGATCTTTCCTTACTTTATTCAAGAGAATTTCAAAGTAGAAACAACGAAAAGAGGTCGTAAAACAGTATGCTCTACAGAAATCCTTTCAGAATTTCTCGATAAGAAGAAAAAAAAATCTCCAAGAAAAGAGTACATCAGATGCAGCATCCTTAGAAAATTAATCAAATTGATACGTTCTGTGATGAAAAATATGATAAAAACTTCCTTACATCCAATTAATATCGAAATATTGAAGTTGATATCAGCTAATATGGATGAATCAAAGATGATGATTAAAAAGGATTCATTACCTTACATAGAAAATCATACAAATACCAAGTTTAGATCCTACAATGATGCATTCTGCAAACAATTCTTTTCTCGACCTTTGGCTAGAGAGCTTTATAAGTTATATATTGAATATCTTTTCATTGCTCGAAATGAGGAACAAAGGAATAAGGATTTATCAGTTTTCTGCTGTGATAAAACAAAAAATGATCATGATTGCTCGGCTAAATGGGAAAAACTAAAAGAGCTTCTATTGAGTGAAGTTGAAGTAAAAAATATTGTTGTTACGTAAAGTATTAATAATTTTAATAGTTGAAAAGATGTGATGTTTATTTTGGGTTTTTGTAATCATTATATAAGATTTTTTACCTGGTGTTGATGATTTTCATTTGGTTTTTATGATTTTTTCAGATGGGAGAATATATTTTTATAATAAGGGAAGACAATACAAGGGGAATTAACTTATTTAATGCTTCTTAAGAATATATTCATTTCTGTATAAAAGGTATAGTATTATGTAATATATATAGTTATAGATATTTTAATTGTATACAATTGCATGCAAGTTAACTTTTAAAAATCAAAGATAATTCTTGGATTTTTGATATTTTGTATGCTATTCAAAATGGGGCAAAATATAGAAGTTAGATTTTTTAATAATTATTTACATATAAATATATTAGAAGTTGATTGCAAATGATTAATATTACCTTATAAATTCCTATTTATACTTTTAATAAAAAACACATTGTTTAAACTTCAAAAAGTTTTTTCATGATTTTTATATCTGCTTTAAAATATTCTTTGAAATCTCTTTGCCAAAAATTTTTGATACAACTTTATTATATACAAAAATTTCATGAAATACATGATACTAATAGTTGATATTTAATAAATAAAGTTTAATTCTAAAATTAGAACTTAAATAATATATTTAATTATGCTATAACATATAAAATATCAAAACAATATTATATTAAAATAGTAAAAATCATAATTTGAATACTTGAATTTATAATCAAAATGCATACTTAAAAGAGTTATTTATTTTAATGATAATACTATTCCCAACCTTTTTCATACAATAATAAAAAAATTCTTATTCTTGAGTTAAAATTTTATCATGATCATTTATTTTATTTGAAAATCTTGTATCTGCACTTTTGATTTCACTTAGAACTTGGTTTCATCTAAAGTAATTACTGTATATATTTTTAGATTCAAAACTGCTTAAAAAAACAATTTTTACACAAAATTATCAATAAAAACTCAGCTTCAAAGTAAATTTCATAGTAAATTAATATAAAATATATAAATCTAGTATATTTTAGTATAATCCTCATACTTTAAAACTGACGCTTTCTATATAAAAACAAATATATAAAAATTCAAACACTAAAACTTGTAAAAAATTTATTAAAATATATAAAGATAAGCCAGTGATTAAAATTTTATTATATCTTAAAGAACTGTGCATAATTTCCATATCATGTCTATAAAAGCTCTAATTTTATGATTAACTATGGCTTAATTTAAATATAGCATAAAAAAAGCATTACAATTTTTAACATAAAAATTTCGACTTTATTAATTATTTTCGCTCAAACTGTATTGTCATCCTGAATTATAGAAATTCTAAATACATAAAATCCAATATTAAAAGGTATCTTATCAAATTTAATATCCTTTATACAATAAATCTATTATAATTTGCATATTCAATCTAATAAACTGCAGACACTAACATATTTATAATAAAACTTCCTCATAAACACAACTTAAAAATATAATCTCAATTACCCAATACAACAAAATCACCTTCCCATTTCAAAACTAAATCATCTAAACCTAACCCAAAAAACCTTAATTCAAAGTTCTTCAAAAAAAAACCTATCAAAAAAAAACCTATCTTAAACAATCTTATTACTTATACCTTGTAACTTCGCCTTGAGCATTTTTCTCATCAAACTTATGGCAGCCAATAAGTGATCCCATAAAATACATCTTCGTCAAAATCTTAAACGTGCAATGTGAGGCAAAATAATCTGGTTCTAATAAATTTGCTTCTGGAAAAGGTTGTGTAGCCTCTGAAGAATTTATATCTAATAAAAACGCTTCATTAGTAACTAAACCTTTTTCCCTACTTCCCCCAACAAGTAAAATTCTATTTTCATCCAAACTTATAGCTCCAATACCAGAAGTTGGCTTTGCTAACTTAGTCTCAAGTACCGTCCATTTACCATTTTCATATTTTTCAATAGAATCCAGCATTTCCATTTTATTCCCATGTTTAGAACTTCCCCCAATAATCAAAATCATTTTCCCTAAGCTTATAGCCGTAGCATTTTCTCTTGAACAATTCAAACTTTCCCCTTGTATCCATTGGCCACTATTCATATCTTCAATATTAAAACTAAAATACTCAGTAGATGCTATAGTTTCTTTATTTTCTCCACGACCACCAAGAACTATAACGGTTTCATCGTATACAACGATTGAATGCCAAGATCGTCCTTCGTTCATATCATTGAGTTTTGTTGCTGAGCCTGTTATGAGGTTAATTTTATAGACTGAAGTCGAACCTTTTAGACCACCGGTTACAAAAGCTGAGTCTCTCATGAGAAAAGCTCGGGCTGAGCTTTGGATTTTATTGTTTGTTAGGGTGACAAGTTTAGAATTTCCATCGTATATGTAAGCTTTGCCTTGGGTTTGTGAAATTGAAATACCTTTGAAGTCTAGTATCCGCACACTCATTTGTCTGGCAATGCGGGAATTATATTCGCTTACGGTCCTTTCAACTATCGGTGGGTTCATATAATCTTTAAGTTGTTTAAAATCGTATCTTTTGCTTTCATTTACCTTTAGCATCAGATTTAAAAAATTCTTCACACTTTCACTATACGGTATTTTCATTATAGTCTTCTCAATTTTCTGCTGGAGCAAATCCTCTCCTTTTTCCCAATTGTTTAAATCAGAAGGTTTTGTTAGTGTAGCCATATGTAAAAAGCTTAATCCTAATGAAAACACATCAGATTTAATAGGATTATGTCTAACATCGCCTGTAGGGTTTTTTCCAATAATAATATCTAAATAAGCACTAAAAAGTACAGGACTAAAATATATAACCGTACCTGTAACTTGATAAGTCCTTGTAACTAAAGCTTGCATACTCTGTTTCGATTCCCCAAAATCCCCAATTTTAATCTTCCCATCACTAGTCAAAAGAAGATTTTTAGGTTTAATATCCCCATGTGTTAAGTTGTTATCTTGCATATACGCAAAAGCGTCAATTAATTGTTTCATATGCATCTTTAGTTCATTTTCACTCCAAGGCGCTCTTCGAAGTTTTCGTTTTTCAATCTCTTCTTCAATATCCCCATTCTCAGAAAATTCCATTACAATAACGTATTTATATCCACTTGTATGAGTTTCATCTAAAAATGCTGCTTTACATTCACAAATACTAGGATGAACTAATTCCATTTGTAACTCGAATTCCCTTTGCTTTTTTTTCAACTCTTTGTCTCCACGGCAAAACATGATTTTCACTGCAAATTTTCCTGGTCGGTTCTTGACCATAGCTTCATGAACTTCTGTTGACCCTTCTGGTGATTGATAGATTCGTTTTAGTAAGATTAGAGACTTCCAAGTTATAGGCTGCTCTTCATTGTCATTTGGCGAAGGCTCTTTGAGGAGGATAAAATTGTGAACTAGGTGAGGAAAGTCATGCTTATGCACTTCAAAACAAGATGCGCATAGTAAGATTGACTTGCATTTGCAGGTACCATAAGGCTCTTCCTTACATTGCTTCCCTTGGCAAGTATTACGCCCACCCATATATATTATATTTTTATTGTAGTTTTATTAGGGTTTAAATTTATAGTAGATGATATGGAAGTAGTTTATGCTAGTGGATAATCGGGATTTGTTGGTGGGAGTTTATGATTTGAATGTTGAGATTATGAGGTTTGAAATTGTTTTGTGTTGTTTGGGGGTTTTTTTGGTAGGAAAATATTGAAGGATTTTATGATTTAGGTTAGGTTGATATAGATTTAAGGTATAAGTTTTATGATTGTTTATTAGGACTGCAGTTTTTATATTATTTTTGGATGCAAATAGACAATAGGCTTTTTATTTGGTGTACATGACTTTATTTTTTAAACTAAATACTTGTAAAAATCAAACTCTCTACTTTTTCCCAATTAAAAATTTACCTCCTATCTCATCTAAACATACACTTATCTTATTTTTCTTAATAC
>MPUH01001034.1:0-25430 GCA_001970955.1 Stentor coeruleus
ACTTGCTACTGAGCTTGCAGTTATAGTTTTAACATAATTTTTTATTGAAAACTCTGCTGATTTACTATCGGCAAACCCAGGACTTGATGCTTCAATATAAAACTTTCCAGAAGACTTTACATTTAAATTGTTAAATATTGTATCTCCTGATGATGATGTGAGTTGTGATGATGTATATGTCCAGACAAACCCAGATTGTCCCGATCCAGAAGGTTTTAGAGTCATGGATATTGCAAAAGGGCCGTTTGCTATTATTTTTGTACCTCCAGATATATCTTTTACAGTTGCAGTAATAGTAAAAGCAACTAAGCTATCATTTGGCTAAATATATATTACTGTTGTACTAAAAGTTAAATCAATAACTGATCCAACGACTGTAATACTGAAATCTTTACTATAAGATGGAGTATCAGTTTTGATAGTTATAGAAAATGTTCCATGAGTCGAGTAATAAATGTTACTAATAGTCACAACTCCACCTACATTTGTTAAAGGTGTAAGGCCTTTGAGATACCCAGTAGAGTCAGTCAAAGTCACTGATGTTGTAAGTAAAAATTTTTCCCCATCCTCACCAATAATATTCACTGTAGCAACAAAGTTCACATAAGTATAAATTGCAGTTGGATTAAGACTCAACGTTATATCAGAAACCAAATTTGTTACAGTATATATAGAACTATCTATTGAAGTAATCTCCGTAGCTGAAGCTGTAATTTTAAATGACCCTGATGACAATATCTTTAATGAAGTAAACTGTATATACGCAGAACTATCAGTATTCCCAGTTTTTGTCCCATCCAACTTTGTCCCTGAATTTCCGGAAGCTGTAGACGTAAGAGACAATGTTATCATATTAGGACTAACATAATTTGTAGTGCCTCCATTAGCGATATCATTAACATAAACATCAACATTAAAAGATGTTGTACTAAGTGCTGGCTAAATATTTATTACTGTTGGACTAACTTTTATTGTCAAAACAGATTTTGTAACAGTAGCAGTAACTGTAGCGGTTATACTTTTATATGTAAAAGTCAAGGTTTTTGTACCACTTGTTTTAAAGTACACAGTATATGAATATGTTCCTGTAGAACTTGTTGAAGAATCTCCTCCACCTATAAGACTTGAAGTTGATTCTGTTGAGGATCTAGATGAAGATAAGGTATAGTCCATTTCGCTAGAAGTTTCTGCTAAGGATATAGTTGAAGATAAGGCATAGTAAATTAAATCTGAAGTATCAGTTATACTGACAGAAATACTTGAGCTAAAGAATGTATAGTAAGTTTTCGGAACTGAAGTGACTATAAATTTTTCAGCAGAGACAACTTTTACAGCCTGGCTTCCGGCCACTGACCATGAATTGGTTGAATCTGTAATGGTATAAGGGACAGCAAAACTACTAGAAGCAACTGAAACCATTATATTTGTACAAGTGTAAAGCCCTCCTGATTTTTCCCCGCTAACAGTGTTTAAATTATCTCCACTTACTGTCACAACAAAGCCACTATCAGCACCTGTATCAACAACTCCAGTTGAATCTAAAACTTGTATAACAATAGTAAAGCTTGTGCCTTTTTCAACAGTCTAAATATTAAATACACTGGGATATGTGATTACTTTTGCATTTGGTGTGCTGACTGTAATACTTATAGTTGCTGATTCATCATTAGTGCAATAAACTTTTATTGAGTATGTATCTATTGCGTTAAAGTATCCAGTAAAAGTTGCAGCGCCATTAGAGCATATTACAGAATTTGACCCTGAAAATGTTCCTGATGTTGANCGCCATTAGAGCATATTACAGAATTTGACCCTGAAAATGTTCCTGATGTTGAAGTTGGGGTCAATTCTAGCCTCATTGATGTTCCTGAGCATGAGGCATATGATGCAGTAAACTGGCTTGAGATGAAGATTGTAAAAGTACCTGCGGAAACCGAGCAAGTTTCTCCATTCACTGAAGAGATTAGAAATTGAAATAGAAATAAGAGAATCTTCATTCTAATTTTAAACATTATAATCACAGCCATTTATTCAATACAAATTTTTAGTTTTTCTAAGGCTAAAATTATGTTTAAATGAATATATAAGAAGGAAGATATACAGTTAAGAATTTGACTGAAATTAAAGTTTTTAAGGCTAATAGGGGATGATTTTATCGTAAGTACTTTAATAGTTTGAAATTGATAAAGTTAATTGTTTCTTGAGAGATAGGACAATTTTTTATTGTTGAAATATGCTAGAGATTATACCACTTATATTTAAAGGTTGAAATATTTGTAGCAACAGATGGAGGCAGGTATCATGAGTGGACTTGAAAAACATAAACTATTTAATATTTATTAAGAATATGGAAAAATTTATCAGATTAAATATATAGGATAATTGATTAAAAAAGTCACATAATCAGCGACAACAAGTGGTTTAACATATCAAATCTGCCCAAAGAAAGAGATCGTAGGACAAACAACCTGATCAGACAAGGTTTAAACCATGCCACCTTAACTATCACCCGCTTTAACTTTAATAATTGATTTATATTTGAAAATTTTGATGCCAACAGTACTTCTTTTGTTTAGAATATAAATAAGAAGAAAGGGAGATGAAAAAAAAACATTTGCAATCAAAATTTACATTGATGAAAGTAAAAATTATATTCCATAGTCTAAATAAATAATCCTGTTAAAATATAATGGAAAAATGTTTAGAATATAATTAAGAGTTATTGTAAATGCCCTTCCAAAATGTTTTAAGGTAGCTGATTCTTGTATATCTAGTAAGCTAATATTCTAATAAATTAATTTTATAGGGTATAAACAATAGTTTTTTACGAAAATAATATTTATAAGTTTGATTCAATAAAAATACCAGCTACTTAATCAACCTTATTAGGATTACGTCTAAAGCAGGGTAGGATAACTAAAATTAATTTTATTATTGACCTGAAGGTCTTTTTTTTTGTGTGGCCTTATGCTCCAAATCACTTTAGCTATAAAAACTATTTTTCGACTCATTAGCCTCAGTTTCACAAATCAAAATATAAACTGATGAGTAAAAAGACCTAAATAAATCCTTTTAAGTAGCCAAACTTGAGGATATTTCAGATTTTTTTTGAAGTAATAAGTCAATTCATCAAGCTGTGCTTAAACATTAGGATACATTTTGAGGCAAATGATTAGTTTTAAATCATGCTGATTATCGAATGTGTTGTATTTTGATCCTAGCATATAAGAAATAGAGGTGGCATTACAAAATAAAAATTCATAAATCCTATAACCAATTTAGAATAAAAAAGTAAATGCCCACTATTTTCATTAAAGATAGTCATAAAAGAAGAAATGATTTAGTATTCAAAATTTTAATCATCAAAAGATCGATAATTCCTAACTAATACTAATCATCAAAAGATAGTCACAAAAGAAAAAATGATTTAGTATTCAAAATTTTAATATATAGAATAAAACTTTAATTATTTTTTCCCATAAAAACAAATAATGTTTTTTTATGTGATATCATTTTTTTAGCTTGAATTTTTGGCTTTTTGGATAGCTTCTTTTATAAGACACTTTAACCATTTTATTGTAATATAATCTAAAATATTTTTTAACATAAATATGCATATAAATTCGGCTACCTAATAAGATTCATAAACAAAATGATTATATATATTAAGATTTTAGTATAAAAATTTCGATGGCAGTGTGAAAATCTTATATAGTTTCTATAATAGTTTCGAAAGGTTCAATAATGATGAATTTGACATATTTTACATGCTTAGCTTGCTTTATTAATAGAAAACTTAGTTAAGTTATAATAGTTTAACTTTAATAAAAATATTTTGTGAATTTTTTGGATTTAGGAGGTATTTATTCGATGATATATAGAAATATTATTCTTTAGTTTTAAAAATAGCAAAGGGGTTTTTTATGCCTAAAATTTATTAAGTGTATTTAGTATGTTGTATTTATAGCAAAATTTAGGGATAAAGCTTAATTTTGAAGTGTATTTAGTATGTGGAATTTAAAAAAAAATTTAGGGATAAAGCTTAATTTTGAAAGCTAGCAAATAAAAAAAAATGTGATGATTTTAGGATAAAAGGTTTAAAAATTTAAAACATGCTATGTTTTTTTTAATAATAGCATAAATAAAAGCTTATATATACTATAAATAATAATCAATAACACTTAAATCTTATCAATAAGCCATCATACTAATTCTTAAAACTAAAAATATCACATAATCTATTCTTAAATAAGCATTATTACATAAATAATCACCTAACTGCTAATTTCCAAAATCTGATCAAATATATCTTCATTATAATTCTTAGTGGCAATATCATTAATAGTCTTCTACGCTTAAATCTTCTGTCCCTTAATCTCCCTCATTTGTATCTCTTTAAACTTCAGTTCATTCATCATACCTATCGCAGACATTAAACTTCCCCACAAATTCTTAGCAGTAGGTAAAACAGGAAAAGTAAACTTCCATTTCAAATCAACCCTTGATAAAACTACCCCATCTATGTCATTGGCTATTTTATTATGTTTAAAAAGTATCTGAGCATATTCTAGTCAACAGTAATAAAAGAATTTATCACATAGTCAATATCATAGAAATTTTCATTAAAATTACTAGGAATATAAGCTTTTAAAGTATCCCTATTAATAAAAACCAGCGACAAAGATTTGAGTTCAGTAAAAAGTACAGGGTCAATATTGAGGCTTTTATTAAGTAAAACCGATTTATTTCCTTCAACGATATCATTAAGAAAATCTTGGGTTAAATAAGAATCATCAGGTAAGTAGAAATTTCCAGTATCTTTTAAGAACTTAAACTTGCTGACAAGTGTTGCAGGCTAAAAACTCATCAAAACTACAAATTTCAGTTTGAATTCATTGCCAATTATTTGCTTCAGGTTTATCAAGCCCTCTTAAAACTTCATATTTAATCAAACCCTGAAACTCTTCTCTATTTTTTTCCATAAGCGATGCTAAAAGACTTTGTTCATCTAATATGGGGGTTTATAAAAAAAAATTTATCATAATAATTACTAAATTATTCTCTATAAGAAGCTTCCTCTTCAATACGATTATGACAAAAAACCATATCAACATTGTCTAAAGCAAACACTTTACTAAATTTCTTCTCAAATTTAGCTAATAAATCCTGATCATCAAGAGCTTCATCAAATTTTGTCTTACTCCATATAACAAAAATATAATTTTCATTTATCTCAATATCCTCATCACCACAAAAACTTTTCCATACTTCTTTTCTTTTCATAACATCTGGTTTAAATAATGTTGCAGGGAATGACCTTGGATTAAAAAACTCTTGCATATCTGGATAATAAAGTTCATCATATTTAACTTGTGAATCATCAAGATTTAAAAATAAACACCCACCATTGATAAAAACTTCCATACAAATACTTCTTAGAAATTCACGGGTTTTTTCACGACCTTCAGTTTTTCTTAATGTGACTAAATATTTTAAATCGATTTCTTGGATTGGTCCTGGCATGCATTTTGATATATCGGATTTATAAAGATAAGATTGAGAACTTGTTATTATTGCTGCTATACGATTAGTTTTGTCTATTGATGAAATTGCTGAAGGAAGTTCGGCTGGCGAGGCCAGCCGGTGGATTTTAACTTGACGATGTTGAGCTTCAAAGAATTTAGCATTTTTTTTCCGAGCTTCTTCTTGTAGACGGATTTCTTCATTCATATCATCACCTTCAATGAATGGGTTTAGGATTAGATCAGAGTTCAGGACGTAATAGTTAGCTTTGAATTCCCCTTGGATTTCGGAAGAAGAGGAAGGATATGTAAAACAACCTGTTCCTTCCATACGATCATTTTTCCACTCACCATCGTATTTTTTCCCATCTTGCCATGTATAACAGCCTGTTCCATGACGTTTATCATTCTGGAATTCACCTTTGTATATGTCTCCATTAGGGTAAAAACATTCACCTTTACCATGTTTCTTATCTTTAACCCAACTTCCTTGATATTTGCATAAAGTTCCTTGATTGCTTGATGAGAATAACTGAACACCTTGTCCATGACGCACTTTGGGCAGATGTTGTTTTTCATCATTTGATAAAGTTTCTTCTGTTAACATTTCACCTGATGGCTTCATATAAGATATTTCACCATAGTAAGTGCTTTGATCTTTTAAAGAGATGCATTTCCAGTTCCCATTGTTTAGCATTTTGTATTATAAAATTATGATTTTTATAAACTTCAGAGAGTTTTTAGGTTGGTTTTTATATAATAAAAGGATGAAAATGTATAACAAAATTTAAAAAATGCTAAAGGAATTTGGTGTTGGGAAAAAAATATGTTTGTGGGTATAATTATAAGGAATTTTGATGGATTATTATAGTTGTTTAATAGAAAAATATATAGAATTTTTAATAGATAGGATTTTTAGATTGATTTTGGAAATTTATTTTTGGATGATGATGTATGAAAACAATTTTGTAAGGCTTTTTTTGTAAATTTTATGGGGAGATGGCATGAATTTCGATGTGGAAATTTATATTGACTGTGGTGGATAAAGAAAATTCATAGAATTTTAATATTTTGCATACTTTTTTGCAGGCTTATAGTTCATTCTGANAGCATGAATTTCGATGTGGAAATTTATATTGACTGTGGTGGCTAAAGAAAATTCATAGAATTTTAATATTTTGCATACTTTTTTGCAGGCTTATAGTTCATTCTGACATATTTCTTTAATAATGGGCCTTTGCAATTCAAGTGGTTTGAAACACTCGGTAACATTCGNACATATTTCTTTAATAATGGGCCTTTGCAATTCAAGTGGTTTGAAACACTCGGTAACATTCGTTTTCGATACAGAAAACTTCTGCAAAAAGCGTGTTCTAAGAACAATCCCTTCAGAACTTCCACTTTCCTGCATCTTTTCATATCTCCAAAAAAACTTATCCTCACAGGACTCAGATTCTTCTATCATCCTAAGAGTAAGAGAAAAAATCTATACACAAACATCAGGAAATACCCTCATCTCAGATTTACATTTAAATTCAAGTGACCGTATTCATGTCGCAGCAAAAAAACTAGACTCTACAAAGCAATCTGTCCATTTAAGAATTTATTGTTGTGGAGAAAGAGATGAAGTTTCAGATTTTGATTGTCCTTTAACAGCAGAAAGTCTTACTCAATCTATTATCAGAAATAAAACATGCTGTAATAACAGTTCATGTGAAATTATAGTAAATGAACTTTGTTTATATGGATCTGATAGGATTCCTACATCATCATCATCAAAAACTGTACAAGTCGTTTTTGGCGACAATAAGTATATTGTTTATAAAAAATATTGGAAAGTTAAAAAACCTGGACTTAATCTTAAAGGTATTTGCTTTAACCCTCAATGTCAGTTTTATAAACATGATATTAATATTCCTAGAGGTCTTGGGTGTTTTTCTATGAAAGAAGAAATGTGTGAAATTTATATGTGTCCTTATTGTTCTAGTCAATTACAAATGAAAACCACTACTGTTTTTGCTAATTGTGTTGTTAGATATCAGATGGAGAATGGGGAGATTATATCAAGAAAAGTAGGAACTTATCCTGAAGATGTGAAAGTTTCTTCTATGATTGAAGTAACCAATATTTTAAGTAATCTAACCCTTTTCCATTAACTTTAATATAAAAAATGTTATCAAAGTACAAATGGTTTATCGCAGGAGCTGCAGCAACAGTTGGTCTAGGTATTTATTTCCTAACCCAAGAAGTTACAGCTCCTCCCGAGCCGCCAAGAACTAAAATCTCCAAAGAAAAATCTATTTTGTTACTAAAAGACATGAAAAAACATATGATTCCCCTTCTTGTAACCCTAGCAAGTTACGTCATAAGCATAAAAGAACAACTAGGTACCAGAATTACTGATCATCAGCTTCGTGAGCTCATCAGCACAAAAAGCCGTATTCCTAATCAAATCAAACTAGCTGAAAACTTATTATTCCAAAAATATTCTATATCAGAAAAAGATTTTAAAGAAGCATGTCAAGTAGATTTTAAACAAGATCCTGATATTCAAAATCAACTTGGCGAGTTAAAATTTATAGTAGATCAAGCTTTTTTAGGTATACATCCTATATCCCATGTTCAAATACCAGAATTCATGACCACAGATATTACTTTAATGCTTACATCTGAACTTTATGAAATAACAATTTTTATTACTAATAAAAAACTTGGAGATCTAAAAGGACAAAAAGAAAATTTTAATGTTGGTTCACCAGAATATTTACAAATGACTGATGATCTTGATAAAGAAACAGAACATTATAAGCAAAAATTATATGAAAAATATGGGTTGGATAAATTTGATGAAGCACCTAAACTGATTTTACATGCTGCATTACAGAAATATAAAGAAAATGAGATGTTTATAAAGAAACTAGCTGAAATTGAAGCTATGTTCCAAACTGCGATGAATATGATTACTGCTGGACAGTATCCTTTAGAAGAGTCAGAAAAGCTTAGGAAAAAATATGAGGATGAACCAATAATACAAAAACTAGATAAACCTAGAGAAGTTGTTGAGGAAGAGTATTATGAAGAAATTATTTCAAAGTGATAATAAATAGTTATGAAAATCATGAATAAATAAAAACAATTTCAGATAATCAAACTAAAATTATAATTTCTAATTTTTATTATAAGTAGTTACCTTAATACTGGGACAAAATAAACTAATACAAACTTTTCCTTAGAGCCCTTTTCCCTAATACTGAATTAGTCCTAGCTTCCCTAATAGCAATTTCTTGAGTAATATCTCTACTTTTAGGTGTTTTATGATTCCTTCTTGTAGACATAACACTATCTTCATTAATACTATTTTCCACATATCCTGAAAGATTATCTTTACCTTCTGTAGTCCTCCTATCAATATCCCCAAGTTTTTTCAGTATATCAATATTTTTTATACCTTCTGGAGTAAATTTACCTTGTATATCAGGAAATGGGCAAATGTTTTTTGAATATCGAACCCCTTCTATAAGTTTACCTAGAAAATTAAAAGCTCTTATACGAGAATTTTCTTCTGATCGCAAACGGGCTTCTAATGTAAAAAGTCTTGCTTCACTTGGTGACATATCTGATATTTTCTTAACATTAACAGGAAACCATTTAAGTTTGTCGTTTATTTCTGTAAACGATTCATTGTTTTCTTTTTTAATCTGTTTGAAACTCTCATTTACATCATTTATAGTTTTCTCTACTTGTTTTGTCAGTTTTTCCTCTAAATCTTTTGCTGATTTCAGCAAAGTTTCTTTAAGTTCAGCCAAATCAGTCTTAAAATCTTTTATCGCAGTCTCAGAACCCCCAGAATGGTCAAATAAAGGAATATGGATTTCAGGTTTTTTACTTATAAACTGTTCATCAACATCATTTTCATCATCTTTTATTTGATAATTTATATCTTCTTCAATAGTCCTTTTCCCTTTTATCATATTCTTAGCTTTAGTTTTATTCTTTTTAGCTTTGTTTATATATTCATTTAACTGTTTTGAATACTCTTCTTGTCCTTTAGCAATAGTCACAATAGCACTTTCCATTTGTATTATAATATCTTTAGCATTTTGTAATTTTTTTTCCATATCCTGAACTTTTTCCTTAGTTTCTTGACTTCTTATATCAACAGCGCTTATTGATTTTAATATAGGATTAATCTTTAAATCAAGTCGTTCTAAACCTTGATTCTGTCTTTTTTCCATACTTTCCATATAACTTTTAATACCTTCAACTTTTTTCAACCCTTCAGTCAAATTGTCCTGAGCCTCATTTTGTTTTATCCCTACTGCTGATATTTTTCTTTGTAATCTTTCAGATTCAGTTATAATATTGTCTATACTATCTAATATTTTTTTCTGTTTCCCAGCAACTCTATCTTCTGTTTCACATATTAGATTTTTCATTGTCCTTTATAGTAATTACATTGATAATTCTCTTATATCATAGTTTAATCCTCGTATTTCTGGAATAATCATTGTTTCTTTTATTTCAGATTTCAGTTTTATTTTTAAATCCCCACATGCATCAGCAATTTTGTTGTCTATATCAGCTGATGTTGGAGCTGAATTTATAAATTTACGTATATGGAATATTTGCTCTTCTAAATATGAAATTTTACTATCATTGTTTTTTTGCTTGTAGTCTAAATCTACAAGAAGGGCACTTTTGAATTTAGACATTTCTGAGAAGAAACCATTGTTGACATCTTCTATTTTACTTAGGGTTTCGGTTTGGGTTTTTGTTATGATAGATTTTATTATTTGGATATCTTTGAATAACTTTTTGAATTCTTCATTGTTATTGCGCTCGCTTCCTAGGATGGTGTCGTTTATGTCTTGGATTTTGTTCGTGTGCTCGATTGCAAGATCTTTGAAGACTCTTAGGGATTCTGTTATAGGTCGGGGTATGTTGGGCAAGACCATGATAAGGATCTGTGTTTAAGCTTTCAGACATTTGTTAAGGTTAAATATATATTTATGGATTTCATATATGAAAATAATTGACTTAAAATTTCATTGGTCTTTATCTTAAAAATATAAACTTAGATTGCATATGAATTAAAAAAATAAAAATTGCAAGGTTGTTGAAAGTATTTTTATATAATAGTATTCACTGAAAAAAAATTTATACTGAGTACTATGGATTTATACTGTAAACACAAATAATTTAACAATTGATCTTGAAGTTTATGATATTTTTATGAGATTTTCAAGCAAAATAAATACAAGAAAGTGTTAAAAGAGTGAAAAGTGGAAATTTTATTTTATTAAATATGAACCTAAGAATCCTTTATTTAAATTTGTATAAAAATACATATACATAACAAACAGAATTACTTTAAAATAAATTCTTATGAATAAATGATTTCCTTACTTTGAACATACTTTAAATACCATATTTCTTAGATCAAAGCTATTAAAAAGTATCAATAAAAATTATCACAAAAATATCATAATCGCACTTAAATAAATTCATATACAAAATACTATTTTTTATCCAAAATATCTTCAAAATTCAAAGCTAAATTCTATATCATCTAATCATCTACATCATATAATTTTTATCTAAAAAAAAAACCAATATCCCTACATAATAAAAACTTCTAAAAACCAAGTCATATTCTTATTATGTATAAATGGGATCTAATTGTTCAAGCTGTACATGCAACCAAAAAGATTCAGAACTCAACATAGAAATTGAGTTTTCAACAAATGACAAAATAAAAAAATTAAACCAATCTGATAAACAGGACCTTTCTCAAAATAAAAATTCTTTAGCTGCAATAAAAATCCAGTCCTTATGGCGAGGCTTTAAATCTCGAAAGTATTATAAAACTCATCACAAAAGTTATAATTTATCTAATATAATAACAACAGTATCTCAAGAATCTCCAAAAAGGTCTAAGAATATAGAAATCTCTCGAGAAAATCGTCCAGCTTTTAAATTAGCTAATGGGGCAATTTATACAGGTGAATGGAAAATAATGCAAAGAGATGGATATGGAAGGCAAATATGGCCTGATGGTGCTTTATATGAAGGGTTTTGGTTAAACAACAAAGCTGATGGAAGGGGTAAATTTATCCATATAGATGGAGATGTATATGAAGGGAATTGGAAAGAGGATAAAGCTAATGGTTTAGGTGTCTATGTCCAATGTAATAGTTCATCATATGAAGGTGATTGGGTTAATGATTTACAAGAAGGTTTTGGTATAGAAAAAGGTGCTGATATGAGTATTTATACAGGTTTTTACAAATCCGGTAAAAAACATGGTTTCGGTAAATACATATGGGCAGATCAATCAATCTATATCGGCTACTGGGATACAAACCGTATAAACGGCAAAGGAACATACAAATGGCCAGACGGGAGAATATTTTCCGGAGACTGGAAAGATGGGAAAATGCATGGCAAAGGAGTCTACCTCTGGAAAGATGGAAGAAAATACGAAGGTGAGTATTTTGACGATAAAAAACATGGTATCGGAATTTATACCTGGGCTGATGGGAAAGTTTATACAGGATATTGGAAATATGGTAAACAACATGGAATTGGGACAATAATATATAATGATAAAACTTCTAGAGAAGGGGAATGGGTTGATGGTAAAAGAATTCATTGGCTAGAAGAATAATAAATTAGAATCTTAATTCATTTTTAAGTGGCATCATCATTGGCTTGATTCTTTGAGATGCTATAAGTAAACCTAATCTTCCTTTTAAACCTCTATTACGAGTTATAGCTACACCTTTACCTGTTGCTGTTTATTTAATTTTTTTGAAAATTGGGGCATTTTTAAACATATCTGGGACGATGACAAAATCTGATTTGACCAATTGGTATAGAAATATGATTAAAATTATGCATAACTCTGATATAATACACAAATATAGTATCATATAAAATTAGATATAAAAAATGATAATATAAATAATGATTATACCTAGATTTAGAGCTAGCGTTATATTTGCATCTATGAACAACCATATGGGATTCAAACAAAATCGTTGGGATGATCTCGAGTCCTTATGTTATTTGTTATTATATTTATTAAAAAAAGAATTGCCTTGGAAATCAGATCCAGGATAACAAATTTTAAGAAGTGGAAAATAATTTTGAATCAAAAAGTTAATATTGATAGAGATAGTCTTTTAGAGATATTCCTTCAGAGTTTGAAACATTATTTAAATGCGCATTTCAAAACTATTAGTAAAAGCATTATATTCTTGTGAAAAATTCTCAAACCACTTTTCAAAAACTTATCATTAATAACCAAAACTGAAGTTATAGATATAGCTATAGGTATATCAGCAAGTGATATCCATAATTTTCTCTCTAAATCAAAAGCATTACAATCAATTGTGCTTTAAATTCTCGTGTGACCACCAAAAATATAAACTTTTCCTTTATAATATGTAACACATGCAGTATGGCTTGGTTTTAATCTTGGAAGGTTTTCATAAGTATTAGTATTCAAGTTTATTATAAAAGTTGGATTTAAATGATCATCATGTAAACCTCCTTCCAGATATTTTCTATATATATGATATATTTTCTACTATAAATTATTATAACAAATAAAAGTTCTTAAATATAATACTATAGATACTATTTGATAAAATTGTAAAAGCTATATAAAGCATTATATTAAGTTTCGTAATAGAAGTTATAAAAAAACTCAGGAAATAACAAAATATTTTTAACCTAATACTAAGATTGTTATAACTAAAGGAAGAAGGTATGCAGATATAAATTACCCATTTTAAACTTTTCATATAACCTTTAAAAAAACCTCAACACTATTTCAAATCATAATCTAATCCCAAACCCTAAAACCCTACAAAATCAACCCCAAAACGTATTTCCAACCGACGATTTCTTCTCCCAAAATGCCGATAATTCTTTCCTTTTCCATCTTTCAACAAATCTAAAACCTAATCATCTAAATTTCCCCTAACAAAATCTTATCAATATCCCACTATAAAAATATAAATGGCATCTGTTCAATCAGTGATAAAAGCATGTCGAATCGGAGATCTCGAAAGCCTCAAAACAATCTTAACGAAAAACCCTGAGCTTATAGACCAAACTGATAACAAACTAGGTTGGAATGGTATTTTCTGTTCAGTAATGTGCGGACATATTGATATAACAAAATACCTAATCCAATCTCACGCCAATGTAAATATAAAAAATTGTATGGGTGAAACTCCTTTACATCAAGCTGTAGAAAGTACAAATATAAAACTTGTAAAGCTTCTTCTTAAAAACAAAGCTAACCCTAACGCACAACAAAATGATGGAGAAACACCTTTACATATAGCTGTATGTAAAGATAATTATAAGCTAGTTTGTATACTATTAGAGTTTGGGGCTGAGCTTAATGTGCAGAATTTTATGTATGGAAGAACTTGTGTGCATAATGTTATGGAAACTGGGAATACTAAAATATTTCTAGAAATGCTTAAGTATAACCCGGATATGCATATAAAAGATAAAGCTGGGTTGACTCCAGAAGATCTTGGTAGAAACGCTAAATGTAATATTATTAGAACAGTTTTAAGGATTACTCCAAGTCAAAATGATGCCCCATGTTTATCTCAACAATTATCCCCAACATATACAAGATGTAATTCAGATGCATCATCATATACAGAGACGAAGTTTTTCGACTCGAAAATCGGGCATATCGAGATGATGCACAAGCGTATCAGAGATACAGTTAAATCCTCTTTAGATCTAACAAGAAAACTTGACCATAGTGGGAATTCAACTCAAGATGCAGAAACCGAGAGAACAGCAACAGAAAACAAGCCAAGTCTTATTGAAGCGAAACCTGATTTGTATAGATGGCTTAAAACTATGAGACTAGTTTCAGAATATGAACTTTTATTAAAAGCTGGATATGATGATGTAGCCCAGCTTGTAAAGCAAATGAGAACAGCGATGCCTTTAACTGAAAGTTCATTAATAAAAATCGGTATGAATAAACCGGGTCATAGAAAACGTCTTTTATTAGCTTTGAGTAATTTAGCCTCATCTAATAAAGACCCTAGTGTTTTTAGTAAAATGCATTGTTGTTTGAATTTCCCAAGTGGTTTATGGTTCAATAATATGGTAAGTATTGAAAAATGGCTACAAGATTTAAATCTTATGGAACTTGCTGAGTATTTTAAACATGGGGGGTTTGAAGAAGTTGAAGATTTTATGAGTTTAGTTAGTACACCTTATGCACTTGATGATTATGGGCTTACAGAGATTGGCATTGATAAACCTGGATATAGACATAGGATTTTAGCGAAAATCCGCGAACAGTCAGGTGTTAAGAAAAATGATGAGACTGTGATTGAAAAAACTTCTAATAATGTTGCTTGTGAACTTTGCAATATTATGTAAAGCAATTAAGTTTCATAGGATTTTTATAATAAATATAAGTTGTAGTTTCCTATAATCGGATATAGAAAACAAGGTTATGATATTTGAAGGGGTTTTTTAATGTGAAATAATGATATTTATTGTTAGATAGTAAAAGGATTAGTTTTTTTTGTGTATAAAATCACTGAAGTTTATGAAATACTTATAATTTTATATATTTTTTATCGAAAATTATATAAACTTAAGCAAAATTATCATCAACTTTCTAAAGCATTTTCTACACTTATTCTATTAAAAAAACCCCAATAATCCTCTTATTATTCCTATTTACTTTAAATATATCACAAACTAATTAAGCTTACATAATTTCACAAAGCTCACAGGCAGTATTGTTAGAACTTCTATCAATAACAATCTCTTCAGTTTTCAACCCTCCACAACTTTCTCTAATTTTCGCAAGTATCCTTTCTCTATACCCAGGCTTATCAATTCCTATCTCTAAAAGAACCTTATCATCAATAGCATAACTCGTCCCAGCTAAAACAATCAAATCCTCAACCTCTTCAAACCCAGCATTTCTAATAATTTCAGCAAAATCTCTAAGACAAAGATCATCAAGCCATTGTTCCAAACTTGATGTATTGTTAAACCATATATTCCTAGGAAATGAAAGACAACATTGAATCTGTTTAAAAAGTCCTCCAGTATCATCTTGTGAAGCTAAAGATTCAAGAGAAACAAGCATTCGTCTTCTATGTCCAGGTTTTGTCATACCAATCCTTCTAAGTGATTTCTCAGTCAATGGTATTGTTGTTCTCATTTGCTTTACAAGCTGGGTTAAATCATCATACCCAGCTTTAGCTAAAATTTCCGCTTCTGAATCTAATCTTAATGTTTTAAGCCATCGATTCAGGTCTGGTTTAAGTTTATCCCCTGGTTTTTCTTCTATAACCGTCCTTTCTGTGTCCATTTCTTGAAGCGAATTCGAACTATGATCTAATCTTTTTATAGTCTCAACAGATGATCTAACTGTTTCTCTTATTTTCTTATGCATCATCTCACATTGTCGAAGTTTATTATCTAAACAACGATTTTCAGCCATAAGCGAAACATCAGAATTACAACGAGTATATGATGGAGACAATTGTTGACTTAAACATGCACTTTCAATTGGTTCACCTGATATCGGAGTTACTATAATTGTTATATCATCCTTTGAATCTTTTATACTATTTCTCATATCTTTAGCAGTATTTCCTGATTTATCTTTAATCGACATGTTAGGTCCATATTTCAAAATTTCTTTATATATTTTATCATTTCCTTTCTCACTAGCATAATGTACTGGGGTTTTTCCGTATATATAATTCTGAATATTACATTCAGCATTGTTTTCAAGGAGAAGACAAACACATTTATAGTTGTTTTTGACAACGGCTATATGCAAAGGTGTTTCTCCATCATTTTGCTGAATGTTTGGATCTGCACCATGTTTAAGTAAAAGTTTGCATAGTTTTAAGTTTTTACATTCTACTGCTTGGTGTAATGGGGTTTCGCCCATTCGGGTTTTAATGTTGACATTAGCATTGTTTTTTATTAGGAATTTAGATATTTCATAATGCCCACATAGGACTGAACAATAAAGCCCTGTCCAGCCTAAGGAGTTTTCTGCAGCATCGATAAGTTCGGGAGAAACTTCTAAAATTTGAGTTAGGCTTTCGAGATCACCTACACGACAAGCTTTGAGAAGTCCTTGGATAGATTCCATTTATAAAATATTATATGCTCAGATAATAATCAAAGGGTTAGGGTTATTTGTAGGTGTTAGAATTGGTAGATTTTTTATGGGCTTTTGCAATGGCTTAGGAGGGTTTGTCAGGATTTTTAAAGAATTTTGGCATAGGGTGATTATGTGAATTGATGGGTTAGTTATAAAATACTTGTTTAAATTTGGATAACTTTCTCTGGAATATAATTTAGGTAGAGTAACGCAAAAATATGGTTATGTAATTGAATTTATCTTAATAGTGGAAGAATTTACAATAAATTTTTAATAATATTTTAGGTAAAAATATAAGTATTTTTAATCATATATTTTAATATTGTGTGAAATCATTTGGTTATTATGTTTTTCAGGTTATTATAACTTTTGTAAATAATAGTTTTTATATAATTTTAAAGCAAGTTTAGATTCACATTTCATATATTTGTGGATAAGTTTTGGTAAATAATTGTTGAAATTATGCCAAATACTCAAAAAGGGTTTGAGCACTTTTGTCACTTTTAGAACTATATGAAAATTTTAGGCAGAGGAATGTAATAAAAGTTCTATTTTTATATTAAAAAATTAATAGTATAATTATTTTTCAGGTTAATTTGATTTTATATAAGACATACAGCCAAATCCCTAATTTAAGTATTTACTTATTTTACAGCTTTCAATTGTTCTTTCATACATAGAATAACACTTATATTTGTTTTACTTTAAATCATGTAAATCCTTAATCATCCCCTTAAGTTTTTTCAGCGTACTCTCAACTAAAAAACTACTTTTATTTGATTCTTTACTCAACTTTGTGGTCTTCAAAGTCGTAGAAAGCTGTCAAATTTTGATTTTTGGGCTTTTAGAAAATTTACTCTTATTAAGGAAGTCAAAAATTGTACTTCTTTATATTAGTATTAGTTAAGAATTATCGCTTGACTATTGTCCAGCCCTTGTGTACTTCTTTATACAATAAAATAAATCAAATACACAAATTATCTATCTTAATAACTCAATCATTTTAAAAAATCTTCATGGTATATGGCCAAGTTTAAATTAATGATTTAATGGTATATAAACTATGTCCAAAAAAATAGTAAAGGGTAAAGAACAACCAAAGACTCAACCTAAAAAGCCTGAGACTGAAATACGATTGACTGAAGACGAGATAAAAGATTGCAAAGATGCTTTTGACCTTTTTGACCTAGACGGCTCTGGGACTATTGATCCTAGAGAAGTGCAAGCTGCACTTAACTCACTAGGTAACAATAAAACCCCTACAATCTTTAGATTATTAGCAGGGATAGAAGAACTAGGTGCTGATATCGACTTTGAATCTTTTTTATCGCATGTTAATGAAAGACTTGGACATAAAGAATCGAAAGAAGGCGTTGAAAGAATACTTGAGTTATTTGACGCTGAAGGAACTGGGCATTTAACTTTGTCTGCTTATCGTAGAGTAACAAGAGAACTTGGTGAGTCAATGACTGAAGATGAAATGATCAATAGCCTTGAAAGAATATCAAGCCTAGGAAAACCAGAGTTAACTTTAGATGACTTCTATCGAGTAATGGTTCGTAAAGTTTATGGAGCAACTGAATCAGTATTTTCTCTTCCTAAAATTGTGGAAGAGCCAAAACCTGTACCGAAAACTCAAAACTATAGAGAAGAACCAAAAATTATCCCTAAAAAAGAAGAACCAAAAATTATCCCTAAAAAAGAAGAACCAAAACCTATAGTTAAAAAAGAAGAACCAAAACCTATAGTTAAAAAAGAAGAACCTAAACCTATAGTTAAAAAAGAAGAACCTAAATCAATTATTAAAAAAGAACAAACAACTTCTGAAGTTGTAAAAGAAGGGTATCAAAGTTCAGTAACAAAAACAAGTTCTGGTGTTGTTATAAAAGAATCAGCTGAAAAAGTGGAAATAAAAGAAACTAAAGTTAAGAGTACGAAAGAAGAATCAAGAAGAATTAATGTCGATGAAGAATCAGGGTTTGTTGAAATAACAGAAGAAAGTAATTTTGTGTTTGAGGAAGAAAAAGTTAGTATTAGTATGGAAACTCATGAAGTTAATATGACTGCTGATGTTTCTAGTATATCGAAATTAATAGATGATGAAGATCAAGGGTATCAGGAAAAAAGTGAAGTTGTCGAGAATTTTTCAAGAATGAAGTCGAAAGGGATTGCGAAAAAGAAGAAACAAAATTTAAGGTAAGTAGATTAAGTGTATGTGAAGTTTATGTTTTAGGAATATTGTTAGAAAATATTATTATATTGATGATGTGGTTTATGAATTTTATAATATAGTGATGATTTTTGAAAATTTATCAGTCGAAATTTTCACCCTAAAACCTCACTATAAGCCTTTAAAAGGAACTGAAAACTTAAATCATATAATTTGACCCTTTTCAATAGTTAAACTTCTACTAATTATCCTATTTTCTCTATCCTCAACATCATAAGAACTCATATGATACAAAAATTAATAAAATATAAAATCCAACCTCATAATATTTAATAATTACTTAGGAAAATAGAATCTGGATAAGATAAGAAGAAAATTTAATCTAAAACCTACCAATTTATTTTCAAAATCAATTTCTTAACCAAACATTTTCAATGCAAAAAGTGCAAAAATTTTACCTACATTGCATAAAACTCTAATTCCATTCAAGTGTCTATTCTTGAAATTTTTTTCATTAATACAATAAAAGAAAATCTAAATAAAAACCTAAAATAAGACTTTTATTTTAAAGCTCTCTAAAAATATTTACATGCTAAGTGATTTCATAGTCATTCTCAGAAATGCTTAATTTTATTAGAAATAAGTATATTTCAGATAATGACTTGGCTATTCTAATAATTTTTATATGTATATATTCAATAAAAAAAAATTTTGATAAATACTAATAGCAGATTACTTAGAAAAATGTTTTTTATAATATAAAGATTATAGGTCAGTTTGTATTATAACTTAGATTATATGCTAAACCATATAAGACACTATGCCTATCAGTAATATAAATGTCTTATCCAAAAGTCCCTCCCAAAGCTACTCAAACAGCAGCAACAAAATTATCAGAGCAGCAAAAAGCTCGTCTTTTAAAACTTCAGGAACGTGAAGAACTTAAAGGTTTACTAGTGAATAAATTCAAAAAGAAGTACGGCAACAATGCTGGGTTTATTGACAAAGAAGTAGATAATTTTATGAAGCAAGAAACTTTAACCGAAGCTAATTTACAAAAACTAGATGAAAAAATCAAGAAAAAAGCAGAAGCAGATCAAAAATCTGTTTCTCACAAGTCTGAGGCACAACCGAAACCCGTAACTCCCAGTGTTCATAGTTCAAAAAATTCAGTTAAAGGTTCAGATCAGATGTCTATAGCTTCATCAATGAGATCTTCAGCTAAAACTTCAGAGTTCGTCCCTGAAGATAACGAAGATGAGTGGGCTGCTATTCTAGAATATGATACAATGATGTTCCATGAAGAAGAAAAAGCAAGGCTTAGAAGGGAAATCGAGAACAAAATGAAACTCAAACGGGAACTAGACCGACAACTCAACGACAAAAACAGAAAAAAACTAAGCGAGCAAGAAGAAGAAAAATTATATGACGAAGCGCAAACACGTAACATAGAAATGATGGAATTAAAAGAAAAAGAACGAGAACTCATGTATAGAGAAAAAGTTATGCAAGAAAAACTCTTAAGAGATAAACAATTAGCTGAAGAAAAACGCCGTAAAAGATCAGATAATAAACAACAACGTGAACTTGATGAAAAACTAGTCATGAGGCTACAAGATGAGCTTAAAGCGGATCAGATAGCCTTTGAAGAAAAACGAAGAGATGAACGAGCTTATATGCTAAAAATGATGGAAGAAAATGAAGAAAACAAAAAAAGACAAATGGAAATAAAAGAACAAGAAAGACAAAATGACATAAAATCAATGGAAGATTATGCTAAAATGCTTGATAAACAAGAAGAAGATAGACTTAACGAAATAAAATCCCGTGAAGAAAGACAACAACTTTTAATGGCCCGAATGGCTGATACTGTTCTTAAAGAGCAAAAACAAAAAAACCTTGAGGAAGATATGATGCTTTTAAAGCAAATTGAAGAAAAAGAACTTTTGGATAAAGCTGAAGATGAAAGAAGGATGATGCAACTTCATAAACAAAAGCAGGATATTAGGAAAATTTTAGATAAACAAGTTGATGAAAAAAACAAGAAAAAAATTATAGAAAAGAAAAATCAAGATGAACAGGCTGATATGTGGAAAAAAGATGCTGATGAGTTTTATAAACTGGAAGAAGAGAGGAAGATAAGAGAAAAACAAATGAATATGATGCATGTTGAGATTTTAAAATCACAGATGGATGAGAAGAATTCTAAGAAAAGGAAGTTGAATATGAATAATAATGAGATTAAGATGAATAGGAATTTACTCAAGAAAATCCATCAGGATAAATCGGAGACTCAGAGCAGAGTGGAAGATAACTAGTTAATAAGATTACTTATCTGAGGAAAATTTTAGAGGTTTAGGATATGATTTTTTTTTTTTTAGGTTTAGTTGTTGATGTTTAGGAATGAATGAGTTTTTTAAGATAATGTGAATTGATTTTATTTTTTATGTTAGACAGTTTTAAATATTATTGACAATATAATTCCTATAAAACCCTAAACCTAAATTTCTTGTAAAATTTTATAAACCCAACTTTTTTTCCAACATTTTTTTCCCCAAACCGAATTACCTTTATCCCTCCTATCTCCAAACCAAAATAAATAATGGGTTGTCCATGTTTCAAAAGTGAAGACAACTCTACATCCGAGCCAGAAAAAGACCCTTTAATATCATCAAGTATTCTCCGAGAACTATCTCCAGAAAGTTTCACAACCCTCAAAATCATCGGCAGGGGTAATTTCGGCAAAGTTTGTCTTGTTGAAAAAAAAACCACAAAAGAACTCTACGCAATGAAAATCCTAAAAAAAAAGGTTATCGATGAAAAAGGTCAGCGACTCCACACAATCACTGAAAGAAAAATCTTAGAAAACTCAAAAAGCCCATTTATCGCTCGTCTTTACTATGCATTCCAAACAACCACAAAATTATATATGGTCATGGAGTATCTTAACGGTGGAGAGTTATTTTTTCATCTAACTCAACAACAAGTATTTAGTGAACTTAGGACTAAATTTTATATAGGGGAGATTTTATTAGGACTTGAATACTTGCATAACAATGGGATTATTTATCGAGATTTAAAGCCTGAAAATGTTATGCTTGATGCTGAAGGTCATGTAAGATTAACAGATTTTGGACTGAGTAAGTCAGGTATTGGATCAGATAGTCCTAAAGCTTATACATTTTGTGGTACTGCAGAATATTTAGCACCAGAAATACTTAAAAGTCAAGGATATGATCAGGCAGTAGACTTTTGGAGTTTGGGTGCTTTGATGTATTATATGTTATCTGGAGCACCTCCTTATTATTCTAAGAATAAGAATGAAATTTTTAGGAATGTTTTGACTAGGCCAATTGACCCTTTGTTTAATATCAGTGATGATGGGAATGATTTGTTGTTGAAACTATTAAAAATTGATGTAAAAAATATTTAGCCTAATGAAAGAATACATCTGGCTGAAGATGTTAAGGCACATCCTTGGTTTGATACTATAGATTGGCAAGCTATGATTGAAAAAAAAATTAACCCACCTTTTAAACCGTTAGTGAAGAATATTAAAGATACAAGCAATTTTGATAAAACTTTTACTAGTGAAAAAGTTCAAGAATCGTTTGAGGCCGCTGAGATAAACCCACAACCTAATCAATTCAGTGGATTTACTTATAAAGATGCTGAAAGTGTTGATGTGGTCTCAACTAAGGGTTAATATAAAATTACTTATTATTAATCATATAACTACACATGAACTACACTACCAATTACATTTCTTGGTCTCTTCACAAAGCCTAGCAGTCATTTTGTATTTGATTATTTTTTAAATACACCTTTACATTTTTCACATCACTTAATATCTTTAGATTAATTTTATAAACCATTAAACTAATTTTTATTATCTTATAAAAACTATATTTCCTCTTCTTCTTCTTCATTTTTTCCTACTTTTAATGACATTAAACAAGGATTTGGTGTGTCAAGAATTCCACCTTTTTTAATATCCTCAGAGTACATAACAANGCCAATTACATTTCTGGGTCTCTTCACAAAGCCTAGCAGTAATTTTGTATTTGATTATTTTTTAAATACACCTTTACATTTTTCACATCACTTAATATCTTTAAATTAATTTTATAAACCATTAAACTAATTTTTATTATCTCATAAAAACTATATTTCCTCTTCTTCTCCTTCATTTTTTCCTACTTTTAATGATATTAAACAAGGATTTGGTGTGTCAAGAATTCCACCTTTTTTAATATCCTCAGAGTACATAACAATACACGTTATAACACCAATCATAGCTAGACCTTCTAAAAAAATCCCAACCCCAAAATACCCAGTTTCCATATCAAAGCTTTCTTGAATAACCCCAACAATAATAGGAAAAACAACTAAAGCAAGATTTCCAAAAGAATACATAATACCATAAGCAGTTCCTATTATTTTATGATCAACAGTATAAGAAAGTGCAGCCCAGAAAACTGTCACATATACTGAATACCCAATCCCCAACACTACAAAATATAATACAGGGGCTATAGGTTTATATCCACTAGGTGTCATTATAAGTAACAAATGAAAACATGCGACAAAAACACTAGAAATAATCAAAAACAAAGCCCTTTTCCCTATAGTATCAACCATAATACCAACAAATGGATTCAAAAAAGCTGCAGTAAAAAACGCAATACTCATAATACTCCCTGATTCAACCATATCATATCCAAATCGATCCTGATAATATCCACTAGCAATATTACAAAAACAAAAAATACTTGAATCAATAACACAACTATTAATCAACAACAACCAAAAATACCAATCAAGTTTATTCAAATCCTTCAAACAAAACTTTTCAGTTTCCAGGTTTTTATTTGGTAAAGATTCTAAACGTTTATTATTGATACTATTAATCCAAAAAACAGAACAAAAAGATAAAAAACAAACAAAAACTCCGACCCATAAACCAAAAGATAATGATCCAGTATATGATACTATAAAAGGCTCGGTATTATCATTAAGTACACTTCCTAATAAAGAGATACTTGAATTTAAACCAAATGCCATTGAGAGTTCTTTACCTGAAAACCATGATAAAACTATTACGCTTTGTGCTAAGTCTAAGTTTTCACCACCACTACCAAAGATTGCCCTGCCTATAAGAGCGAGGTAAAATGATTTGAAATGAGAAGATAAAGCGAAAATCAATTGGCCGATTGTTATTAATAAAGAGGAGTATAATAAAACTCTACCTGCACCAAATGAGTCGATTAAAAGACCTCCGAATAAAGGGATGAAGATGTTGGGTAAAGAGTATATTGAATAAAGCATGTTAAATTTTACCATACCTATGTTTAGTGTCTATATAAAGATTACAGATTGGAGCTCAGTTTGTAATGCTGCAGGATTGTCGTAGACGAAATAACTACCAACACATAGGAAACATGAGAGAAATAACATGTAAAATCTGGTATTAGTATGGATCATATCTATAAATTCAGGATCTTTTTCTATTAGCTGATTAGTTTCTTCTTGATCTTTCATATTATATAAAACTAATTATATCTAAAAATCACGAGTTTATTTATTTATCGAGCTTTTTTCGCTCATCATAACAGTATTTTCCTCNCACTTTTATATCTAAAAATCACGAGTTTATTTATTTATCGAGCTTTTTTCGCTCATCATAACAGTATTTTCCTCATCTTCAACAGTTAAAAAGCTATCTTTAGCCTTCCCAGGACACTTTGACAATAGCACTCCTCCTTTTTTTAAATCATAAACATAAACCATAACACAACTAGCAATCCCAAATATCCCAACAATAATAAAAAAGAAGCTAACCCAATAATATCCTTTATCTTTATGTGTAGTTTCTTGTATATACCCAATAATAAGTGGACCTATCGCCAGACCAAAATTCATAACAGCAGTTGCTGAACCAAAAGCTGTACCATGAACTTTAGGTCTAACAATATAAGGTATAGATGCCCACATAACCGCAGAATATATCGAATACCCAATTCCAAGAAAAACCATATAAAAAATCGGGTATATAGGTTGATAGCTTTCTGGGGTTACAAGAAAAGCTATATGAACACATGTTATAAGTAAAGCTGAGATCATCATAAAATGAACTCTACGACCAATTTTGTCTACAATAATCCCAAATACTGGGCTTAAAAATGCTGCAACTATATATGTTATGCTTATAATACTCCCAGCTTCAATTGATGTATAATAAAATCTTTCTTGAAAATAATTACTTGCTATGTTATTAAAACATGATACACCTATATAAACAGATAAACAGTTTAGGCAAAGATACCAAAATGTACATCCGAAATATTTTAGTTCTTTGAATTTGAATTTCTCACTTTCTGGAAGTAGTTTTTTTGCTATAATCCCTAGGTTTTTGTCTTTTTTTTTGTCGATTATGTTTATACTCACAACACAGACTAGTGAAAATATGCAGAAAAGACATCCGATCCATAAACCTAGGGATAAGGAATTAGTAGACTCGACTATTGCTGGCTCGATTATGTTGTTGAGG